>MVGT01002328.1:321074-342051 GCA_002174775.1 Macleaya cordata | reverse complement strand
AAACTTTGATTAAAACCTGTTATATATCAATAATAATTTTTTTTTTCTGATTTAAAAATAAATGACAACGCAACTGCTACGCGCGTGACAAAGTCTTGAGGGAAGGAGGGGGACGGACGAGGAGAGTGCTATTTTGTGCACCCACGTCACATGAAGGTGCACATCACTATCATTATCCATCTATTTATTACTATGCAGTTAACTCTACTTATATTTAACTGTAAAATAATAAAAAATAGGTGTTGTTAAAGGGGTTCCTCAAAATTTTGGGGGGATGGACAAGTTAGATGGGTTTTTAGTCCAAAATTTCCTTTTCAATTTTTTCTTTCTTTTTACTAAGGGGTGGTGAGGGTGTAAATTAAACTAACACCTCACCTCTACCGCCAGCCACTGAATAGAACTCCACCACCGGCCACCTCAACCTTACCACTGGCCACCTAAAAATTATAGAAAGAGAGAGGAGTGAAAGAGAAAGACAGAGAGAAGACTAAAAGAAAGAGGGAGAAAGAACGAGAGGACCCACCCCCTTCTTTCCTTCCCTCTCCTTCTTTCCTTCGTTCTCCTTCTTTCATTCCTTCCTCTTCTTTTTCCTCCCCAGTACACAAACAAAAAAAATTTTAGATCTAAAGTTTTTTTTCGAAGAAGATGACGAATTCAACCAGTGGTGGTTGAATTTTTTTTTTAAAAATCAACCACCAGTGGTTGAACTGCCTAAATGTTTAAAAAAAATTTAAACTGCTTATTGGTGGTCGAAAATTTTAATATAATTCCACCACCAATGGTCGAATTAGTCATCTTCTTCGAAATTTTTTGTGAATTAACAAGAGTAGCAGATCTATTTCGGCCCAATGGTGGTTAAACTTTTCAACAAAACTCGACCACCAGTGGTTGAGTTTTGATGAAAAAATCGACCATCAGTGGTTGAGTTTTCCTGAAAAACTCAACCACCACTTGTAGAATTCGTCATCTTCTTCGAAATTTTTTTAGATCTGAAATATTTTTTAACTGATTTTTTTTCTTTTAATCTATGGGGAAGACGAGATCTAGCTAGATAGAGAGGGGTGAGATTTAAAGAAAGTCGAGTTATAGAGAGGTGGTTGAGGGTGGAGGCGGTAGAAAAAATCAAAAAAGAAAAAGGTAGTCGGCAATGGAGTTGCCGGCAGTGGAGGGGAGTTGCCGGCGGTGGAATGGGAGATGACTGATGGTGAAGTGGGAGTGAGGGTGGTGAAGATGATGGTTCAGTTTGAGATTTTTTAAGGTTGAGTGGAAAGATACCAACCCATTTTTAGGTAACCACCGCCTTAGTAAAATTATGTCCATTCCCCCAATCATTTTGAAGTATTTTGTCCACCCCCTTATCCTGTTCACCCCCCAATATTTTGAAAAACCCCTTTAATAGTACCTTAAAAAATTAGATACTTATTGGTGATGTGCACCCTCCTGTAAAGTTGGTGCACAAAATAGCTTTCACAAAACAATGACCATAGAGTTGGTGGAACATTTTTCTCGTGCTTTACTTTTTCTTTAAAAAATAATTAAATAAAATATTAAAATCTGAAAACTTTTTCTTCAATGCCGACTAGTAGAGTAGTGGAATAACTTAACTCGGGACATATTTGAGGAGTATTTTTTTCTAAACTTAATGCTCTGCGCCCTAGGGTGGACACTGTAGCGCATCCGACAATAGTTTATCGCCCGTCAATGTTCCTCGAGATTCATACTGCACAGATCGAGGGGAAATCCTTCTAATATCGACTGATGGATCATTTGAGACTTTTCATCATCCGCCTGGAATGGATGATCCTTTCTTATTATATTTCTATGGAAAAAGACTTGGCCCTCCTCTCACATCAAAACAAAAAACGTGAATTTTTTTATTTTTTTATTTTGTTTTTCTAATGATTTTCTATGAAACTGAGTAAAAAATTACAAAACTCACCATTGCTCTAATAAATTTTGAACATTTGCGCGAGTGCGATTTCTGTACATGTTTTTAAATCCAATTTGAAAATAGAGGGCACAACTAGAATTGTTTTTAAGGGAAATGGATAATAATTCATTAATTCAAGTAGCAAACCTAGCAAGCCCATGAATGTACTCTGTTAAGATTTATTGGGCCTAACTCTCCTTAAAAATTAAGGGTTTTAATAGATATCAAAATACCTGAAACTGAACCACTTATTGCGATTCCAAAACCTTATTTTATGTGTTCGATTAATTTCGGATCTGTCCAACAGGTACTTAGTTCTGTGTAAATTTTATAATTTAATTTACTTTAAAATTAATGACTATTATAAAATATATTTTGTAATAAAACTAATTTATGATTGAATAAAATAAAAAAACTTTTCATGTGAAAAAAAAGAAAAAAAAAATATATTAAAAACTAGTTTATAAGAAAAGCATTGACCAAGACTTGTACACTTCATAAACTCAATCAACGAACTTCTAAAAACAGTAAAAAACAAAAAAAAAAAATTGAACGCCCCGACCATGTGGGATAATATTAACACTCACACCTTTAAAAATTCTTTTGTTTCTCATTTTCCAAATACTCTAAATAGCAACCCCACTTATTGACAACTTCAAACAAGCTTGGTGATGGAAGCCATTCATTAAGGAGAGATTCAATAGTGAATCTATCATCTGTAAGATCTATGCATGTGAAGTCCAAGAGGCAAGAGAAGATCCAAACCAGACATATCTAGCAAAATCACACCTCAAAAATAGATGGTCGTGTGAGTTTCTTAGGCCGATTTCGCAGCGAAAACACTATTTGGAGTCTTTAACTATAGAAGTCTTAATAAATTTTGAATAATTGGTGGGGGCAGGTAGAGAAACCCAAATGTAATACTTGAAGAGTTAAAATAAAAACTGGTGAGGCACGTTCCCAACCAACGCACTAAGTAGATCCGTCACTGGCCCAGCCGGGAATCCACCCAGACAAGGCATTAATTTGATTGGGTCAACTTAGTTCCCCCATGTGATTAATGGACATGCAAGCACGCCATGTGGAAGATCATGTTCCATGTCAACATCTATCGTAGCAGGTTGAAGATTGTTACGTGGACAATGGAAAGTTATAGAGTAGATATTAGTCTGATACTTAATTAGAGAGTTTCTGAATGAGTTTCTAATTAGTAGGAGTTTGGAACCCATTATGGGATAATAATGCTACTTTGTGCGTAGTTTTTGCGGGAACGTTATCCCGCAATCTAATCGTAAGGCTATTACCTTTCGTGATTTGAATCTCGTCGCAAACATAATCTTTTTCCAAATCACAATGTAATCCAAACCGTCTAATTTCCTGCGGTAGACAAATTCCATGCAAATTGCGAGATGTCTAACACGATCCCCCATTATGGGGCGTTATAATGGTAGAGAAGAATTTGAAATGGATACCTAATTACATACGCATTCTTTGGGACTTGGCGTAATTTTAATGGGCCCAGTTGTAGGCATCCCCTACCTTGAATTTGCATTTGTTATTTTATGCGGCCTGCCAATAATATTTCGGGAGGTGCCTTTAAAATTTCCCAATTTTAATACCTAAACTGAGTTTTGTGGTACTCAGCCCAAGCTCAAAAACAACCCTGAAGGCTGAAGTTGGGCTTCTCTAAATTGATAAGCCCAAGCCAACTCTATTATATTTGTCCACTTGTTTGGGTTGAGAGGAAGTCTACCGGCGGATACCCCAAATCCCTAAATTTGAGGTAGATGCAAATCTATTAAGCACCTCAAATTATTAAAACGGCCCCCCAACCATTAATTTGGGGATCGCTTAACAGTACTGACTACCGTAGGGACTTTCTTACAGTCGGTGACACTCCATCGATCAACAACAATTTCTTCTGACAAACACTTGTTTCCTTCTTCTTACCGTCAGATGACAGTCAATAAAGCTTTATGGCCCTCCCATTTTACAAAACAAATGCCAGAAAGCTTATGTGGCAGGGTAGGACCCACCACTTTTTCCTCCCAAAAGTGTTTTAAGGGGATTTCCAACTTATGTGGCAGTGGGACCCACCATGCCACATAAGCATCTGGCATTTGTTTTGTAAGATGGGAGGGCCAAACAGCAGCACCGGATGACAGTCCATCGACCAAAGCTCTTTCCATCAATTTTTCCAATTTGCTACTAGACTTGCTCTTATCAAACCATCAAATTTGATGCTTGGTGGAATGGATTCGAGGGATGCCATTCCACTCACTCTTACCTTGTACTTAGATTATAAGCATCATTCTCACATATCAAACTTCCAAAATTTAATGTAAACTTCATGTGAGCCCATAACCTTGTGTAAGCACAGTGTAAAGATAAAAGAATGTCATTAGATAAAAACTGGGGTGGAAGTAGTAGAGTTCCCTACTCCAAATTCAGGCAGATTCCAGACCTCCTCGGTCATTGTTTCTGTTAATGACGTAAGTACCCTTGTTCATCCATGTAAATGCCGTCTTTACCATCAATCCTCCTTTCATTTACCCTCCTCCTCTCCCTCCATTTTTGGTTTGGGAAAAGATTGAAAATTTGAAATCAAAGCTGCCAAACCACGAAGTTCCGAACTTGAGAGACGCAGTGAAGGAGCTCAGAGATGCCCTAAATCATTAACATGCCTCCGAAGCAGAAGCTGCCCTTACTACAATCCAAGACACCCCAGTTTGAGGCTTTAACACTAGCAATGTCCGATGATGACGACGATTTTCAAAACCCTAGCCACGCCATTTCTCTAACCCAAAACCTCATCCTTTCTTCCTTAGAAAAATCCTCCAACAAAACTAGCTCACAACCTCAGAAAACCCCCGTTGTCGTGCGATCATCAAAGAAACCGAAGCGTTCGATCAGAGCCGGGAAAGAGAATATCAGAACCACTACAGTGTTAGATTTGAAAAGGACCTCCGAATCGGAAAACTGTAACATTTCAACCGTCCACCTCATTTCAATGGAACCGAGCAAGGATTGCAGTTCTAGGGTTGAAAAGGTTTGTTCTGGGGATTGCATTTCTGCTGAGTCCAATGGGGAAAATGCCGCAGATCGATATCAATCGGAGGTTGGTTCGTTGTCGAATATGGTTGAATCTAGTTTAGTTGAGTCGTCAACCAAGGATATCTTGTCTGGAGTTAATAATTGTTGTTATGATGAACATGGTTTAGATGATAGTTTTTGTTTTTCTGCTGGGAGTGATGAAACAAGGGGAGATAATTCCATCAAAGATTATTTTTTGGCATCAATTGAATCTCCCTTATTTGAAGCGAACGAGAATTGCAGTTCTAGTGCCAAATGTGGCAAGAAAAAAGGTTTTGAAATGGAGAAGGGTTATTTATCAAATTCAATTGAATCTAGATTACTAGCTTCGAAAATGGGTTACAACTCCAGCGTTTATGATAATCACTTGGATGATATAAGTATAACTGATTTTGAGCCGGGTACACAGCTTAATGTTTTAATGGAATTGTGTACAGAAGTCTGTGAGGAAGCAAACTTAAATGGGATTGAGTTTCAAGAAGAAAACGATTTTGATGATGGTTTGGTTAAGTGTCCTTTATGTGGCATTGACATTTCTGATTTGAGTGAGGAACTGCGACTGGTTCACTCCAACGGATGTCTTGACAGAGATGAAATTCAAAAGGTTAGCTGCTTAATCTCTCTTTCCCTTTCTCTTACTCTCACTTGATTCCTACTATTGTGTAGATTTCTTTTATCTTATACATCTAATTGTTATATGAAGCTCTATTTGTTGGATTTAGGTTAGCAGAACTCACAGGTACCTTCTCTTTTTAAATTGGAATCTTCAAAATTTTACATGAGCTGTATCCCCTTTTGGGGAAATTGTCTGTGTTGGTTTTTAGTCAGAGGAAAGCAACAGACTTGCCTAATTATCATTTTTTACTTTAATAGATATAGACCAGATTTTAAGAAGGATGTAGGCAATGCAGAGACTAGTATGTTAAACTTGAATTGAATAATTTAAGGATACCTGTAAGCCAAAGAAGGATCTAGGAAGTATCCAACTTCATGGTATCTTAAATTTTTCTGATGTAGTCTCCCTATTACCTCCACATCTTGTTGCTAAGCCTGGAGTGTTGATGGAGCTTCAAGGCATGAAGCCTCCACCTCGCCTTTAGGTGTAAACCTGGATACTAGTTTTTCCAAACATTCATTATGAATGGACTAATTTCAATGTGTCATACAATTAACCATCAAATTGTTTTCCTTACTCAAATCATTGTCTATTCAAAATCTCCAATGAAAGTTCTACAGATGACAAACTAACAACTGATCAAAGAGAGATGCCTGCAGGTTGTTCCTCCTAGTGCTGACTCAAAACCTGGATCTTCTGGACAAGTTGGTCATGCTTCCCCTGTTCTTGAGTGGCTTCGCAGTCTTGGTCTATCAAAATATGAAGAAGCTTTTGTCAAGGAAGAGATTGATTGGGAAACGCTGCAATGGCTGACCGAAGAGGTTTGCTTCATGGCACTTCATGATCTGTAGATTCTGTAAAGCGTACTTGGTATATAACTTTAACAGATGCACCAATTATTTTGTGCATGCTATACTGGTGCTAATGCTATGCTACATTTTTCTATCCTTAACATACTTGGTGCTGTAGTTATTTTCGCAATCTTAGGGTTTATGGTACTTCAGCATAATTTGATTAATCAACGGTATTTTTTCCAGGATCTATTCAGCATAGGAATTACCGCACTTGGCCCCAGGAAGAAGATTGCCCATGCGCTTAATGAGCTTAGAAAAGGCAACAAGCATGCTGATGATACACAGCCAGAAGCTTCTAAAATTAGTAGCGATGAGACCAATAAGCTAACTGGGAATAAGTTAATCACAGAGTATTTTCCAGGTTCCTTTGTTGTCGATAGGAACAGAAATTGCCCACCATCCAAAGCACAATGCACGGTAGAAAGGAGTAATAAAGGTTCTCGCCGTACAAGGGTTACGTTGAGAAATCATGTCAGGAACACAAAAGTCAGAGACATGCCTTCTTGGTGTTGTGTACCAGGGACACCATTTCGAGTGGTATAAAATTTCTTCCACTTATATTTTTGCCTATTCTGTTTATCTTATAGTGTTTGTGGTTTAGTGGTTCAATCCAATAAAATGCTCTATTTTTGGTTATTCTCTGGTTAAATTAATACTCAACTTTCACATATGAGGTTAAAAGTTGCATTTTTGCTTGTAAGTGCGAAAGCTGGTCAATATGATCATTAGACATAACTTAGGAAACTATGCCCAGTAAATAAGTTTAAAGCTAAAAGCATTGCATTTATTTTATTTCTTCTTTTTTAAGCAAAAGGCTTACTTACAGGGGGTTTTAAGCCTCGATGATTCTGTGTTATTGCCATGAAGTTTCACCATATCTGAACAATGTGGGTAAGCAGAAACTGGAAATTGTTAAACTGGAAGGTGATTATAGTAGTTTAGAGCAAATTTCAAAAGTCCGAGTCTTGCTAATTAACTTAATTGGCTAGTATGCATTAAATAGAAGATTATTTTATCTTCACTCATCCAAAGATTCTAAACATAGAATTTTCTGATCTGAAAGAGAAATTTGTTTGTTTTATATGACATAAGAAATCTGCGTACTTTTAGTCCATGTAAGGCCCTCAAATTATAGCAGTTTTGTCAATTATCTATGTAACTGTTTTTCTGTGGATGATAATGAAAAAGAATCGCAGATTTGGGTGTTCTAAATTTTTTCTTGATCTAGCTGTTTGATAGTGTTTTTTTTAATAGCTTTTTAATATGATTTAGTGCTAAAGTTCAATGGTTGTCTCCTTGCTAAGTTGATCTTTGATTTATCATTTGCAGGATGCTTTTCGGTATCTAAGAGGAGATTGTTCACATTGGTTTCTAACTCACTTTCATATAGACCGTAAGTCCTATTATACCTTTTATTATTTGGTTAACCTTCTAGGTGGTTTGAGAGATATACTAATGGTAATAGAGGCAGATACATAAGTTTTTCTTTTCTATTCTTTTTGCTAATTTATTCATGGAGTCTAGTTAGGTATTTACTTGTGAAGTCCACGTGGCTTGAAAAGTATGTATTGCATTATATCTCACATTCTACAAAAGTTTTCTGGTTAACCTTTTACTGCATTTTGAAAATTTATAGGCTTCTAGCTAAAAGTAAATTGATTGATATCTTTCCTTCTCAGTCCTTCACTAAAGAAGACTGTCTTAGTTGTGTTATTGAGTGACCCTCCATTACTTTCTTTAACATGTATAAAGGATTCAGAAAGGGAGACCTTAGATTTACACCATTATACGAATGTACCGTACTAGCTTCTGTTTTGAAGCACGCACAGGAAGTCTTGGACCCAGTGACCCACCAAGGTTGTCAAAAAATGAGCTGAGATATCTTGTTTGGGTAGTTATGCTCATCGAATGGGTTGTTTTTGACAAGTTGAATTTGATATTCCTTTCTTTGTGTTTGCTTTGACACCAATTACATAGTTATGTAAAGGAGGTAATGTACGCTATTTCAAGATTCTTCTCAACTTCCAGAAATGCTACACTGCAGATTATCAGGGCCTTACAAAGAGCTTTTGCCATGGGAAGATTTATTGCTCCTCAATTACAGCACGGCTTTTAAATATGAAGATTGGGGTTCCATGGGATAGATTACAAGTCTTACCCCTAAACCAGAAAATTAGCATCAGTGGGGTTGATGTGACATGTCTGGATGCAAACCACTGCCCTGGTTCTGTAATCATTCTCTTCGAACCACCCAATGGTAAGGTGCGTTACTGCTTGATTCCTTAAGGTACTCTGTTGCCACTATTTGATGGTTTCTATAGTTTTTTTTGGAAATTGATCCCTCTTCTTGCCTTTAGGCGGTTCTACATACGGGCGACTTTCGATTTAGTGAGGACATGGAAAATATTTCTATTTTGCAGTCCTGTCCTGTCCAGACATTAATCCTTGATACCACTTATTGCAACCCTCAGGTATGTGGAAGGTTACTTTTCCTCTTGATAGTTGGTAAAATGACATGTTCTTCCCTCATTTATTGAAAGTTCATAAGTTTGGACGTGGGCCTGTGTCCTGGTCAGACACACGAGACAATATGTTGGACATGCTCACTCCAGAGAATACTCGAACACATCTTTACATGCATCAATTCCTTAAATAATGAGGCATGGAGTGAGGAACAGCAATGGGCTAAAGTGGTGCTAAGCCTCACTAGCTCATATCATTACCAGTGTCTTATCCCAACTATTTGGGATGGGCAACATGAAACGTTTTCTGCTGTTTACTTCCACCTATAGATAACATCATAGCACATAAATATTCTCTGCAAACAAGGAATGGATCATGATTTGCCCTTCAACACATTACTTTTTATTTTCTTTTTTCCCTTTCCTTTTGAAATAGATTGTCCTGGTTACATGAAATTGGAAAGTAATTAGTTATTTCAGGGACTTCTTCCATGCAAGTTTTGGAGAGTGTTGAATTTTGGCTTCATGATCCCTTGCAGTATGATTTTCCAAAGCAGGAGGCTGTAATTCAGTTTGTTATCGAGGCCATCCAAGCTGAAGCTTTCAACCCCAAAACTCTTTTTCTAATTGGTAGCTACACAATTGGTAATTTTCAGTGCTTTCTGTCTCTCACACTTTGTTTTCTCTTTCTTCCTTGGTAGAGATATGATGGGACAATCAGTCCTTTATGTTATTTCTATGTTTCTTATTTATTTGCTTTTATCTATGGCCTTTCTGGAAATTGTATTACTTTCTGAGAATAACATGCTTGGGATTGGGTTGATAGAATATCTCTGTCTCAGGATTCTGAGCTAGACATCCTTGCTTACTTTTGTTCATTGGACCAACAGAGTTTGATGAGTAGTCCAACTTCTCACCTGCAGTCTCTTCAGGGTTCCAAATTCCAAAGTTGATTGTCTACTTTGTGATTTCTGTACTATGGAAGTATGAAGGATTATAAAAGAACTATGATATGGTCACATCTCTCTCTCATTCATTTTTGGTGTTCGAACATAGGGAAGGAAAGACTGTTCTTAGAGGTTGCTCGATGTTTACGTAAGAAGGTATACGTCGGTGCAGCAAAACTGCATCTTCTCGAGTGCTTGGGGCTTCCTGAAGAAGACATGCAGTGGTTCACATTGAATGAACAGGAGAGTCACATTCATGTTGTCCCCATGTGGACGATTGCAAGCTTCAAACGGATGAAACACATATCAAATCAATACTCGGTGAGGCATCAACAATCTTTAACCTTAGTCACAGTTTAAGGTACCTAAATTAAGTCGAGGCAAAGAAAAGATCAGTACCTCTTTACAATGCTTTGAAGCTTAAGGGCTCTCCTCCTACCAAATACCTCAGCCTTTTGTTTCAACATATATCTTGACTTCCAATGCTTGATCCATATTGAATTCACTTTTTTTTTAGTGCTTGGTTAATTTTTGGCTGATATATTTTGCTTTTTGGAGCAGAATCGATTCAATCTGATAGTTGCCTTTTCACCAACTGGGTGGACTTTTGGTAAAGGAAAGAAGAAATCTCCAGGGAGAAGGTTGAAGCAGGGTACCATCATCAGGTGATGTTTCTTCATTTTTATTATTTCCATCAGCCATCTCAGAAGTTAAAACCATTAAAATGATCTTTGTTTATTATACTCCAGGTCGTTTGATTTCATTTAAAACTATACAACTCACTTGTAGTTGGTAACCAATTAGCCATCGTGCTGCACTTGGAATTGAATAAACGTAATTTACTCACTTCAGATATATTTCCACCCATGTATACATAATACATTTTCATTGTCTTGGGGGTTTGTAAGAAAGATATCAAGCTGTTAGTTTTTATTAGGATTTAATCTGCCAATATAATGACAATAAAAATGAAACATTCCAATTAGAATTGACAGAATTTTGACTAATTAAATTATTTTTTCTTCCTCTTTTTTTTTTTTTTAAAATTTTTTTTTCCAGGTATGAAGTTCCATACAGCGAGCATTCCAGCTTTACAGAACTAAGGGAGTTTGTTAAGTTTATATCTCCTGAGAACATAATACCGAGTGTGAATAATGATGGCCCAGAGTCTGCTGACGCCATGATTGCATTACTCATTTCTTGATCTATGAATTGCATCAGCAACATCAGAAAAAAAAAAAAACAGAAAAAACAGAAAAAGAAAGAAATATTAAAGCACCAGAAAACAAAGAAACATTGAAGCAACTGATACTTTTTTCCAGAGTCTCCTTGCATTTGCTAGAGCTGTATATGGACGAGACTTGTGAATAATGGACTTATTAGAATATGTGATTAACCTTTTCTGTTGTATGTAATGTAGATCACTCTCCATTTCTTTCTTTACTATTTAACAAAGATATGTTGGCATTCTTAGAAAATGAGGCATTAAATAAATGCGCAGGTGTCAACTATCAGCTTAGTAACTAGAATTGTGGTATAGAGGGTGACGCTCTGAATTTTGCCCGCTTCGAAGGCATTCTAGAATTAAAAATATTTTTTAATTGGATGTTCTGGCGTTTCCGCTCTAATTTTCGTTCTTAATTCTGCTCCATGTTCTGGTTACTTAGTTTTAATCTTAGTCGGTAAAGCTTGTTGTTGTTGTTGTTGTTGTTGATAAACTCACTTTAAAAGAAAAAAAAAGAAAGAAAAGAAAACGTGAAGTGGGCTTGTGCCAAGTGTTTAGAGCCGCCTGATTATGTTGTTAACAACACATGAATCACTTCAACAGCTATTAAAACTACCAAAATAAACGGTTCCATCAACGGATCATTCAGCACAAAATCAAACCTATTTTTACCAACAACCTTCTTACAAAAAAATCGACAAATTACCAAATTTACCCTTTAGCGACAAAATATCGTCCGATATCTCGAGAAAACAATTATAAGCGAGAAATGGAAGAAATGATTCTGGAGCCTTGGATGAAAGTTCATTTAATACTCCTCTATTAAAGTCATTTTTCCCTTTTCTTTTCTCCCTCGTCTTCGAGGGTTTTATTTTTATTTTTTTTCTTTCCCCTCGAAACCCTAGCCCCACCTCTCTCTCTCTCTCTCTCTCTCATTTGCAACTTCTGGTACTTCGATTCATCTCGATTTCGAAGAAATTTCAGATAGAATAATGCAGCAGCAGAGGATGAAGCAGCAGCAACAACAGGCGTTGATGCAACAAGTTCTCCTTCAACAGCAGCAGCAACAGCAATCTCTCTACCATCCTGGTCTCTTAGCTCCTCCTCAAGTACGATTTTTTTCATTTTTTTTTGTTTCTTTCTTCGTTTATTTCCCCATCCATTTGGCTATTATTTCGATTTGTTTCTCTCTCTATTCATTTTCAGTTTTCCTTAACAATTTTTGGATGATCGGTCCTTTTGTGGAAGTTACTGTTTTGAGCTTGATATACTTTTCTCAGTGAAGAAATTATTATTATTTTTTTTTCTGTGGTACGCTTGTACTCAGTATAAAAAAGTATGGTGTAATTGTTTGAGCTCTGTATGAAAAAAAAAAAAGAATTTTTCAGAGTCTCCATTCAGGGTTTCATATGATGAGCTTTTTTGGGTGGGTATTTTTTGTTCTACTAGAGCAGGATTCATTGGTGGGTCGAGGGCTGTCGTTTTGAAGATTTCCAGTTTTGTTATGTTTGTATATTCTCCTTGTTTTGACTTCTCTCTTGTACATTTTTCCGCTTTCAATACAAATTCATTACCCTTTCCCTAAAAAAATAAAATAAAAAATCTGCTTTTGGTTTATTTATTTTTTCGACATTTTCATTATTTGAAACATGTGTTTGTGCGTGTTTTTTTTACCAATCAGTGTTTTTTGTTTGTTTGAATCTTTTTTCATAATTTAGTGTGTTTGAGGAGAAGAAAACGATCATCTGACATAATAGAAGCCTATGCTGCCTTTAGGAATTAGTTAAACAACAACTTGTCCGAGACCCTGACCACGTTTCTAGCCGATACTCTTTCACTTATTAGTGTTGTAGAGAGGACTAGTAATCCCGCTGAGGCAAAAAAGATATTCATAAGGCGAGGCTTAACAATCTGAATAATATTGAAAGCATAGTAATATAACACCTTGTGTTCTTTAGGCTAAACATGAAATTAATTATGCTTGATGCGAGGGGCGCGTGAGTGTGACAAATAATTCGTTTTTATTTCCTTGTTGAATAGTTTACCAAGTTAGGTCTTACATTTTGTTTTTATTTTTTCAATTCAGTATTAGTGAGGCTAGGTTTTCTTTATTTTAGGACTACTTTTTCTTCTTTGTTGTTTTTTCTTTTTACATTTCTATTTTTGCAGATAGAGCCAATCCCAAGTGGAAATCTGCCTCCTGGTTTTGATTCGAGTACATGCCGCAGTGTGTGAGTGTTGTTAGGACAGATTTTTTTCTTTTCTTTATTTTTTTTTCTTCTATTTTCAATTATCTCATCCTTAGATGCTTATGCAGCGGGCACACCAATTTTTTTTTCTTAAATGGGAATTATATGTTTTTAATTTTATATTTTGTAAACCCCCTAGGTTAATATATTTTGTGAGACCTCATGTGTTTCTACTTTTGAAATTCCTTTTCTCATTCATCCCTTTATCTTTTTTTACATTCTCTCTTAAACACGTCATGCAGTTTGTGCTTGTGAGTTTTTTCCCCCATCTGGAGTTCACTTTTATGGATTATTATTTTAACTTCTTATTTTTACTACGTTGAAATATGCAGGTATGTGGGTAACATTCATACTCAGGTTACAGAACCACTTCTACAAGAGGTTTTCTCTAGTACTGGTCCTCTTGAAGGATGCAAGCTCATCAGGAAAGATAAGGTCAATTTTTCATTGTACAGATAGCTGTACTATTTACTAAATTGTGGCTACCTATTGGATGTAGCAGACTACGTACCATCTACTGTACTGAGTGGTATAGGAAGTCTAGCTTGTTCCGTATATGATGGCAATGCACTAAAATGGAGCATATGGTTTAAGCCATTCACTTAGGGTTTAAGGAGTGCTAATTTATCCACACTTTTCTAGCTTATTGCGTCTTATATTCTGGAACTTGTTTTAACTACTGACATTTTTTATTCATTACCCTTTCTGCAGTCCTCCTATGGTTTTGTTGACTACTTTGATCGCAGATCAGCTGCACTTGCTATTATGTCTCTTAATGGGAGACATTTGTAAGTGGAATCCTGTTGGATCTTTGGTTTACTAATTTTATTGCTTTATTCTGTATCTCACACGGTGAAATGTGAATTGCAGGTTTGGGCAGCCTATTAAAGTGAACTGGGCGTATGCCAGTGGTCAGAGAGAGGACACATCAGGTGATATGTTACTCCTTTATATCCATATGCCCCAAATTGATTCCTTGATGTACTTTTCCCTTGTTAGACTCTTTATGACATTAAATATCTCGCTATGCAGGTCACTACAATATTTTTGTTGGTGATCTTAGCCCTGAGGTTACAGATGCTACCCTATTTGCATGCTTCTCGGTTTATTCCAGTTGTTCGTAAGCCCTGTTTCTCTCCATCCTCTTTTTGTTTATGGATGTTTTTCAATTGTGTTAAACTTATATTGCGATTCACAAGTAGTCATTGATGAAGTCACGATTCTTTGAAACTTAACAATTTCATTTGGTAAACAATGATAGCAAACTGTTGAGGTTGGACCTTTTGGTGGTTGCAGAGATGCAAGGGTTATGTGGGATCAAAAGACTGGGCGTTCAAGAGGGTTTGGGTTTGTTTCTTTTAGGAGTGAACAGGTAATTGAAATTCTTGAACTTCCTTTGTTTCTTTCTCTAGTGATTTCTAATTTTTTTTGAAACATAGTCAATAGTATTTTCTTATCATATGATTGAATGATGTTCCTTTCAGGACGCTCAGAGTGCGATAAATGATTTAACTGGTAAGCAAACCTTCCTTTTAGTATGGCACTTGCTCCTTATTTTATTTTCAGTTTTAATGATTATCATGCCACAGAGAGCTGGATGTGTTAGAACTTAGAACTGGGTGTTAGTTACTTATTTTGTTCCTTTTCCTAATACTTTTTCATGGGATTGTAAACTGATTATTTGAAAAACTAGTCATACTTTTTTAATTCTGTCCCTCAGTAGTGTAGCTTTTTCATGGTGCTCAATAAATAAGAGAATGTTATTTTGGATGGATATCGATATACTATTTCTCCTGGCGGTGATCTACAAGGATGAGCTGGACCCAACACCTTGTAGAAAATAGGTCTTCAGTCTGTACTTATTTCCATGAACCCCACAAAGGTGTTTTGTCCAATCTCTGTACCCAATTGTGCTGTACTTGTAGATATTATTTGTTTGTGCACTATATCATCAGTTCCTAATCAAATTAGTTGTATTATTATAGTCCTTCTCCAGTTTTTCCTTGCATATGTGTGCGACTTGAATGTTTTGTTGTTGTGCTATACTTATTCCATGGTGCAGGAAAGTGGCTTGGCAGCAGACAGATACGATGTAACTGGGCAACAAAAGGTGCTTGTGCCAATGATGATAAACTAAACTCGGATGCTAAAAGCATGGCGGAACTCTCGAATGGAACATCAGGTAGGGTAATTTATAAAATGAACCTGGCAAAGTGGGGAGGTTGAAGCATCATCTTCTTAGCCAGGATAAAATGCTTAGTTATTCTTTTATCTGAGACCATGATATTAAAGTTTCCCAGTTGATGAGAAAAGATACTATGATAAATCATAGTTTTGCTATGTTGAGGAAGTGGAAGCATCATTATTAATTGCTTTAGCCTGAGATAGGTTTAACTTAGTTCTAGATGTGTAGGAGCAGTGGAAGCCTTGTAAAATCTTGAATAGGATTTTTGTTGGCACTTGCCAACCTCTATTTGAGACAAAGAAGAGTGTTGACTTAAAATTGTTGATTTCTCAGTATCTATGAATTTCATGTCTGAATGCATGATATTTTGTAGTCTTGAACATTTCTTTCTGTGTTTGTGTAACTTTTTCCTGAGCTGATGGCAATAATAACTTAATTGTTTTGTTTTCTTTCCTGTACAGATGATGGCCAAGAGACGAGAAATGATGATGCTCCAGAGAATAACCCACAATTTACCACTGTTTATGTTGGCAACCTTTCTCCTGAGGCAAGAACTCATCTCCATTGTCTACCCTCCTGGTTCTTACTTTGTCAATCTTTATTATCAGTTGTATTCAATTCTGCAACGCTGTATGATACTATTATGATTCATTCATGGAAGAGGTCAGTGGATCCCACCACAGGTGAAATCCCCTCAAAAAAAGAAAAAGAAAAAAAGAAGAGGGAATTGTGGGCATAAAAAACCAACCATGGAAAGAATTTTAGGATTCAAGACAATCAACATCTTATTTTAGTCTAAGTCCCCTGCAACCTCTTTACCGCTGCAACCTTCTTGAGGGTTGCAGTTGCAGTGATTTTTGGGCTTTAGACAGAAAGAACGTTGGTTGTCCTGAATCCTAAATCTTTTACCCAAAATCCCCCAAAAAATAAAAAATAATTCCCACCACTGGCGAAATACTGCATGCTTGTTGCAGATCCAACTCCCATTTCAGTGAAAAAAAGCAGGTCCAGTGCAAGATTATTTTTAAATGCTTCCTATTATCTTATCTGCAAAAGAATATAGTAATCTATTAGTTTCCATAGTGCGCCCAACTAGTGAACTAATTTCTGAACTTTTTTTGTTTTTTTATTTATTTAAAAAAGTATCTTTTAAGGCTCCTTCGCAGCTTTATTTGGTTTTTAATTTTATTTTGGGATCTCACGAGTAGCCAATTTTCAGGTTACTCAGCTTGAACTCCACCGTTACTTTCATGGTCTTGGAGCTGGAGTACTTGAAGAAGTTCGGGTGCAACGAGATAAAGGCTTTGGTTTTGTGAGATACAGTACCCATGCAGAAGCAGCTTTGGCTATTCAGATGGCCAATGCTCGCATTCTCTGTGGCAAGCCAATTAAGGTTAGCGTCACCATCTTAAAGCAGGTTTTTTCTTCAAATTTTGATAAGATTAAGATTGAAAACTTAGATAATAAGTTATATGGTCATGAAGTCTCTCACTTCGAAAGTCAACCTTGTTCCATAAATCTTATTTCTTAACCACCAACATTATCGATTGTCTATGACAACATGGCAAGTGATTCTAAGATAAAAGTTTGAATCTAATAAATGCATTCCCATTTCCCACTTGGTGCTACGCGCATATTTGAAGTATGAGTATATCCATCATTCATAAGTTGGATTAGAAAAGTTGGTTTATTAATTTCTTTGATGTGTACCAATAAAGATTCCATTTTACATGTCATATCTAATCTATAAGTTTAAAGTGATCAAAATCCGAACAGTATTGATTGGTCAGTGGTGTTTTTTTTGTGTTGCAGTGCTCATGGGGTAGCAAACCCACTCCCCCAGGAACGAGTTCCACCCCACTCCCACCACCTGCTGCCGCCCCGTATCCAGGACATTCAGCCACTGAGCTGTTGGCTTATGAGAGACAGCTAGCAATGAGCAAGATGGGAGCGGCCCAGGCCCTCATGCACCACCATCATCATCAGGGTCAACATGCTCTTAAACAAGCACCGATGGGGATGGGTGCTACTGGTGCTGGAGGTAGCCAAGCAATCTACGATGGTGGCTTCCAAAATGTTGCTGCTGCTCAACACCTCATGTACTACCAGTAGTAGTGTATCCAGATGAGTCCTGGACACTGTAAACCTTGATCTTCCTTCTGTGGCAGTTGAATGAAGTTTTTATGCTAATTTAGATAGCCTTCTAATATATTTTGGTTTTCCCTCGGACTGAATTATGTTGTTTGTTGGTCGCGCCTATGAAGCGATGTTTACCAGTTGTATGGATGTATTGTGTGTAGTTTATATTTTTCTGTTGTGATGAGTATTTACTAGGGGAGATTTGGAGTTAATTACTTACAACTGTTAGTAATCTTTTAAGGGTTTTCTTTTCTTTTCTTTTCTTTTTTCTTAGCATCTCTGTGATTGTATGGTACCTTCTACTTTTTCATATATTAGATTGGCAAAAACTGGAGTTCTTGTTTCTCTTATTACAGTCCTTGACTTGCCTTTTTTTTTTAATTGGTTTCGTTTATGTTTGGTAACAGACTTTACACAATGAACGTTACATTAACAATGAACGTTACAATCTCTGGATAGTATAGTCTGAGTTGAGACCTCAGTTAGTACGTAGTTGTACCTGTTAAAAGAGTTTGGAGGCGTGAGACCTACGCAGTTTTTTTTTTTTTTTGAGATAGTTGCGGGATTGCAAAAACCTGTACGACAACGAATTCCAAATATTTTACCTAAGTATTTGTGATCTTTTTGGTTTGCATGCAAGTGAAACAGTGACTTTAGAGCAATGCTTCCATTAGTCTTTTTATTGGAAGAGGAGCAGGGGAGAAGGCCCCCTCAACCAGCTTCTAGTTCAATCGTGTTGAATACCAATTGATCAAATTGCCCTTCACTTATTGTTATCTTTTGTTAAACTTAACACTGATTTATTTGAATCACAGAAGGGCTGAATTTTTTCTGAGGATAGTTTCCTTAACTTGTATATCAGCCTCACAATAATTCACATCGTTTAAAGAATTTTATCACTATCTAAAATTAATCTAGATTTTTAGTTGCGTTACAATTACGAAAATTAATTTTTAGTTGCGTTAAAAGTTTTATACTGATTTGTTGTGAAGATGAGCGACGTTGTGAGGAAAGTATTCTGACAAAAAACAAACCTTTAGATCATTTATATGTGGGCTCGTAGACCAATGTAAAAGGAGCGTAAAAATAAATAGGATATTAATAAAGAAAAAAACTTTTATGGATAAAAAAAAAAAAGTGGAGGCGTTTTGAGAAATAGAAGGCATTTTGTTCTTAATTGGCATTTGTTGCAACAAAACCACTGTATTGACTATTGGGTAAGATTAGGGGATATTTTTTGGGACATTTTGCCTAGCACTGGTTGTAGCCTGTAGGGCCCACATAGAATTTTACTAAAGGCCGCGATGATGTTCTCTTCACCATGTAGATCATCATCACCAAAAAATCATACTATTCTAAGAAGTCCTGGAATGATATGATTTTTGGTAAGGACAATTTACATGAAGATGATCTAAAGGTTGATTTTTCGTGAAGATAATTTCTTCACCACGTAGATCATTACTACCTAGAATCATATCATTCTAAGACCTCTAACGCTTTCGTCTAAAAAAAAAAAAGAAGTGGAAGATGTAGATTACCAGTACCAATATTTTCACGTCATTACAAAACTATGGACAGGTTGAGGATACATACATGTGCTATGCTGTAATTAAGCTTATTTTCAAAATGGAAACTCCTCCTCCTCCTCCTCCTCCTTCAAACCCTATTCATTCATGATTATCAATATCTGTTCTCTCTGTGCTATATATATATATGCTGTAATTAAATCCATATATATTTTGCAGATCAATATTCTCGATCTCTGGTACGTACATCATGCATGTGGTTAATCATTAATTAATTAGCTAGTCATGCATATATTACTGTCCTCTTAGGCTTAGCTAGCATCTCTGCTACGTCGTCCTGGTGGCACTCGATCGTCGTTGCTTTATATTGCTATAATTCCAGTAGAGAAGATGAGCTGGCCCTCCATGTAAGCTGCAGGCGAGCCTGCCGCCGCCGCCGCCGCCGCCGACATATCTACGGATGATCTCGACGACACTGCTACTACTTCATTTCCACTGTACTTCTCCTTATGCTCATCTGTAACGATATGTCTGTACCGGCATTCTGTACTACAAAATGCTTTCTCTCCTCTGCAAATTAAATTTACAAAAAATCATTAGTAATTAATTAATTAAAGAAATTAATTATAAGGAAAACTAATAAACTAATACTATAGACAATTAATTAATTAAGTATCATCGATCAAGATCGAGAGATATATAGAATGAATTATTATGGATCGAAGTTGTACCTATACATGTATATATCTCTCCCATTCAGTTTTTTCCTACACAAGTTACATGAATTGAGAAAATCCGACGGTGGAAAAGCAGCTCTTGATCTAGTACTATCATCATAATAAAATCTCGGCGGAGACTCGTCGTAATTAAAAACACCCACTTTTGATCTCCATCTATTTAAATGATCACCACCAGCAAAATCATCATCATCTTCATGATCACCTCCATCAAAGTGCACTACTTCAGTAGTAGTAGTAGTAGTAGTAGTAGTAGTAGTGAAGGACTTGTTATTATTAGTTGTTCCATGAGAAGTAGTAGTAACACAATTGTAAGTATGCTCATCATCATCATCATCATCATCATCAATACTGCTACTACCTCCTCCTCTACCTTTCATAGTACTCCATGATTTAACAGCAGCAGCAGCAGCAGAACCACCAATCGAAATTGGATGGGATTGGGGGTTCAAATTTGCTGCTGGACTAGTACCAGTAGTACCCATTGCTATATTAATATTCGTCATGGTGGGTATTTTTTTGCTGTCGGTGCCACCGAAATTGTCAAGGGCGGCAACAATACCCAACCCAATACCACTACCGATGTCGCGAGTACTCTTGGAACATCTTGTGCTCATTTTTAGGGTTTTAATCCCGGGAATAAACGGTTCGGAGAATTCAGTACTAGACATGATGATGATTGAATTTGGAATTTTGGATGATGAAAATAAAAACTGAAGAGCTAGATTATTAATTGATGATATGGGTGGGGGGTTTGTGATCGAGCTTGAGCTAGGGCTAGAGCTAGAGAGAACTTGATCGATCTCCAAACATATATAAAAAAAGAAAGGACTAGAGGTAGGCTTCTAGGTCTTTGGTTTATTAGGTTGCCCACAGATTAATTGATGTTGGAAGTGTTCATACGGAAATGATTCACACAGTTTAATTAGGGAAAGTAATTATGTTTTAATAATAATTATAAAAAAATAATAATAATACAAAGAAAGAATAATTAATTGATAGAACGTACTTCAA
>MVGT01002328.1:296144-308098 GCA_002174775.1 Macleaya cordata | reverse complement strand
TTTTTCTAGGTTCAAGAACTGGGGTGGCAAAGTCCCACACAGGACTGCTGAAGACGTTGCCTTTGCCGTTGCTCGTTTCTTCCAATTTGGAGGCACTTTCCAAAATTACTACATGGTTAGTAAAGAACTATAATAATGCATTTTTTTTTAATTTTATTTTATATAAATGATATTTATTTGGATGAAAATACTAATTAATATATATTTTGATGGGTTTCAGTACCATGGTGGGACTAACTTTGGCCGAACAGCAGGAGCCTTCTTCACCGCATCTTATGACTATGATGCACCACTTGATGAATATGGTATCAATTATCACAATTTCCTACCAAAAAAATCTAATTTATTTTAATTAATTATATAGTTTTGTTAATTATTTTATATATTAAATATATAAATATTTACTTAATTATTGTATTTAATAAATTATACAGGTAACTTGAACCAACCAAAATGGGGGCATCTCAAGCAGCTCCATCTGATCCTCAAATCAATGGAAAAGGTTCTAACCTATGGCAACGTATCCACGACTGAGTATGGAAATTATAAGCTTACGGTGGGTCGATCGACGTTTTTATTTATTTTTTTTCATCATCTTTAATTTAATTTTTTAAATCTCTATAGATCAATCTTAAATTTTTAAAATTCACGGTGTTAATATTAATTATTAATTAACAATATGTTATATGTATATATGTGGTGTAATTTAGTCGACGGTGTACACGTTCAACGGAACATCCAGCTGCTTTTTTGGCAACGCAAACTGGACTTCTGATCTTACACTCACCTTCCAAGGAAACCAATATGTTGTTCCTGCTTGGTCTGTTAGTATTCTTCCAGATTGCAAGAATGTAGTTTACAACACTGCTAAGGTAAATTAAGATTTAATCTAGATTTTATTTTTTATCAATAAAATTTAATCTTATTTTAGTTTTTTAAAAATATTTTAATTAATTAGTTCTTAATTTTCTTATAATGGTGTTATTAATTAGGTTTAATTAATTTTGATTATTTTACAGGTGAACACTCAGACTACTGTCATGGTACAGAAGGAAAACAAAGCTGAAAATGAACCAACTGTATTGAATTGGGCTTGGAGGCCTGAGATTACTAAGGACTCTACACTTATGGGTAAGGGTAGGGTTTCTTTCAAAGGCCTACTTGAACAGAAGGCAGCATCCAATGACACTAGTGACTATTTGTGGTACATGACCAGGTAATAATTAATAATTAATTTGTTTAATAAGTACTTATTAACAAAATAAATTACTTTAATTCAATATTAATTTGTTATAAATTTTTTCTTCTTAATTTTTTTTTTTTTTTTTACAGCGTCAATCTTAACGAGAGCGATCCCATTTTGAGTGATTCGATGACTCTACGAGTGAACTCCAGTGGTCATGTTTTGCATGCCTTTGTTAATGGTGATCATATAGGTAATTAATTTTCCCCAATTTTTTTTTAGTTACACATAAATATATATAATTAAGTTTTCTTACTCTGTTGTATTCATGAACTTACACAAATTCTTAAAATTTTAGGATCTCAATGGGGTAGAAACGGAGCCTTTAAATTTGTCTTCGAGAAAAATGTTCGCTTGTTTCCTGGTCGTAATCAAATAAGTTTGCTCAGTGTCACTGTTGGTTTACAGGTATTATGTATATATATGTACTAGTAATCTTTATATTATCAAAGGGCAGGACTGATTAACTGTTCAATTAATGCAGAACTATGGACCAAAATTCGATTTGATTGAAACTGGAATTGCGGGTGTTGAGTTGATTAGTAAGAAGAACGACGAGGTTATCGTTATGGACTTGTCGTCGAGCGAATGGGTATACAGGGTTGGTTTGCATGGTGAGGATAGACAGCTTTACAATGTTGAATCACCTTATTTTAAAGGATGGCGTGATTCATATCTTCCTACAAAGAAGATGATGACTTGGTACAAGGTATTCTATCTACTACCCTAAATACACCAAAAATTAATACTTTTAACCACAGTTCGACTAACATTAACGACCACAGTTATATCAAAACTGTGGTTTATTTGATTTTCTTACAAATGTTTAGACCACAGTTTTTATTCTATTACATGCATTTAGTTCAAAATATCTAAGCTTATTATGTTGATATACTTTTGTATACAGACTACTTTCAAGTCTCCTTTGGGAGTAGACCCTGTAGTGGTTGATTTGCAAGGTATGGGTAAGGGAGAGGCTTGGGTTAACGGCAACAGCATCGGCCGATACTGGCCAACTTTCCTTGCCGGTGAGAATGGTTGCAGTGAAATGTGCAATTACCGTGGTACATACAACAATAACAAATGTGTCACCAACTGTGGTGAACCCTCTCAGAGATGGTAATTAAGATAAAAATGTTTTTTCAGTTATGTTTTGTACACAAATTGATTTCTAATTAGTACCGGATACTGGTTGTTAATTTGTTAATAATATTAGGTATCATGTGCCGCGATCTTTTCTCCGTGACGGCATGAACACATTGGTATTGTTTGAGGAGATGGGTGGCAGCCCTGAATCAGTGAACTTCCAAACAATTACAGTTGGTTCAGTTTGTGGAAATGCTTATGAAGGGAACACCTTGGAGTTGTCATGCCAGGGCAATGGTAGAACCATTTCTGCTATCAAATTTGCTAGCTTTGGAAACCCACAAGGAAAATGTGGTTCTTTTGTTAAAGGCACTTGTGAATCTTCTAATACTTTATCCATCTTGGAAGAGGTAACATATATTTTTCTCTCTTTCAGTTTTTTAAGTAATTTTCACTTTCTTTTTTTTTCTTTTTTCCCCCTCACTAGCTTCAAATATTTGATCTTAAAAGTAATAAGAAGATTAAGCTAGAACTAATTAATCTTTTCATTAAACTTTTGATTTAATTTGCAGGCATGTTTAGGTGAAGAGAGTTGTTCGATCGATGTTTCGAAGCGAACTTTTGGATCGAGTGGCTGCGGAAATATCACTAAGAGACTAGCAGTTGAGATTCTCTGTTAAGAGGACAAAAGAAAATTTATTTTTCTAGTAAACTAGGTCTAATTCTGGTAGTCAGTCTGTTAAGTAGGTAAGTATATACAAACAGAATGGAATATTAATTAAGAGATGTACTCTGGTTTTGATCATTAATTCATTCAAGCTGTTGTGGGATCGATATGTTTATATGGGAAGATGTTGATGAAGACGCCCTCCAAATTTTTTTTGGCAGGCCCTGGTTGTAGGCACCTCTGAAATATTTTATTGGCATCTCCCAGTTCAGTCAAATAGGATTGTTGTCCCAGGCCTGCCAATAACATTTCGTAAATGCCTTTAAAATCTTTACTATAAATGATGAGTGCCCTGTGCAGACTCACCAACAACAAAATGTGTAGTGCCAATAAGGCGCTTCGCAAAAACTTCTTGGTGGCTCAATTGTGGCTGTGAATAAAGTAAAATAGAAGTGTCAATAAAATATCCCTCTGTAAATGCAAATCTGCGGGGAGTACGCCCACAAAGAAAGGTGAAATTGGCTGTGAATATTTGCAGAATGAGAGCTGGTGCAAATATTTCATTTCAACAGCCCGCATTAGACACGTCTTTCTCTCTCTCTCTCTCTCTCTCTCTCTCTCTCTCTCTCTCTATGGAGAATTGGAGATGGATTCTCAAATGGGTATTATGTTTTTGTTGGATCATCGTAGTCCTGTTGTTGTGTCACCATGATTATTATTGATTACAGCATCGTTGATGGTGCTTCATTCGATCATGAGTTGTCCTTCCTTCCAGAGTTGCAGTGATGGTGATGACTACTTTACACCATCTTCTTCTGAGTCAGAGTTGCCATAAAAACTACAACTCTGTTTCTCTTTTAATTCTATCCCTCTCTCTCCCTCTCTCAAATTTTGAAAACTTTTCTATGGCCTTCACCTGTTTGTTGAAAATCCTGAGAGAGTTCGAAGAAGAGGCCGTCATTTGCAAGGGCTTTAATATTTTGGCTATTTGCTACCAAGCAAGCAACCATAATAAGGGGATTATTAATGCAAAACATTCGTTGGTGAAAAAATTTGCATCTTGAGAATGAATGATCAGAGTGTACCAAGCAGGGTCAGTCACATATAATCCAATGCCTCCCCCCACTTAATATAATGATTATAATCTATAAGCTAAAGACCAGGCCTATAGTTTCTCAAATAACTTTAGCCACAACCATATCAAAATACATTGTTAAGGTTATCTTGAAAACAAAAAAAAAACTGTTATAACAACGTTTTTCTAAAAATAGTTTTTTCTTACTTGAATTCAGTTGTTGAATATAACAAGTAGATCAACTGTAGAATTTGAAAACTGTCATTTGGATAATATGGGTTTTATGCTTTTTTTAGTTTTGAAACTTTTTCATCTATTTTGGGTACATGGGATTGCTTATAAATACTTTTATCAAGTTACAGATTTTGTTCATCCAAGAACAGATGATGGGTTCTTCTGTCAGAGTTATGTTTTTTGTATTGGTTTTAATGTTTATTTTTTCTAGCCTGTTATCTCATGCAACCGATGTTTCTTATGATTCGAGAGCACTTAAGATCAATGGAGAACGGCGCATTATCTTCTCGGGAGCCATTCATTATCCGCGTAGCACCCCTGGCGTAAGTAACTTGACATTTTTTTCTGGATTTTTATTCATGTATTCTCAATTTTGAATTGACCAGAATGTCCTCCTTAAGCATAGATCATTCTACTGATTAATCATCATTATAATGTATGACTTTGGATAATTCTTTTAACTCCTCACCCTCCCTATATTAGCTCTCTTTGTTCCTAGCTTACCTTACTAGAACCAGGAATTTAAAAAAAAAAACTAGCTGTTTCTTCTGTACTGATTTAATTCTTCATGGATTTTCAGATGTGGCCAGATTTGATACAGAAAGCGAAGGAAGGTGGACTTGATGCGATTGAGACCTACGTCTTTTGGAATGCTCATGAGCCTCGTCGACGCGAGGTTACCATTTTTATTAATATGTTTTAAGATCTTTACTAACCCAATAATAAATTTAAGTTCCTAATGTTTGCTTATTTTTCATTCAGTATGACTTCACAGGTAACCTAGACCTTGTAAGGTTTCTTAGAACAGTACAAGATGCTGGTCTTTATGCCATTCTTCGGATTGGACCTTACGCTTGTGCCGAATGGAATTACGGGTATCTTTGATCTACAATCAGTATTTATGTTAAATAATTTTCTGTATAATTTTTTGGTTAACTTCTTTCTTTAATGCATGCCTTAATTTCTTTACTTTTTCTTTCTAACAGAGGATTTCCCGTATGGTTACATAATCTACCAGGAGTTGAATTAAGGACAGATAATCAGATTTATAAGGTCTTTGCATTTTATTTTTTAAAATTTTTGTTCTTGTTACAGACTTACAGTAACTAGTTAATATTATCTGGTGTCCAGAACTTGATATTTTTATTCATTATTAATTTTTATTTTCCTTTCCTTTTTGTAGGATGAGATGCAAAATTTTACTACTCTGATAGTAAACATGGTTAAACAAGAGAAACTCCTAGCGCCACAAGGGGGACCCATCATAATTACCCAGGTTCTCTATCAATCTTACACTATAATCGTAATAATGATAAAAATGATAAACCTAAATGGTTGGAGATTAGTAAGCAAAGTTGAATTGTCTAATTATTTTGTAATAACATATATTAACATAAACTAGTTAATGTCCTTTACTCACTTGTTCGAATATATATCTAAGGATTTGCATTTTAACAGATCGAAAATGAATTCGGTAACGTTATGACTGATTACGGAGATGCTGGTAAATCATATGTTCAATGGTGCGCAAAAATGGCAGTATCCCTTAATGTCGGTGTCCCGTGGATCATGTGCATGCAAGCTGATGCTCCACACACTGTGGTATTTTTATTTTCTGGTTCTTTTTTTTCCATCTTATGGACCTTATATATGGTTAACTATGTATAATATTGAAGGTCTTCACTGATAATACTATGGTTTTAGTTTCAACCATTTTTTATGTTTTTTCTTTCACTTTAAGGGTCCTAATAATTTTCTTGCCTCATGTTAATTCTTGAACAGATCAATACACATAATGGATTTTATGCAGACTATTTCAAGCCAAACAACCCAAACAGTCCCAAGATGTGGACTGAGAATTGGAGTGGATGGTCAGCCTTCATCTCTGCATGTCTCTTTCTTTAAGTTTTAATTTCTACTTCTTTTTTATTTAAGAAACTATTTCCTTGGGTTTAAAATGGGTATATTTTCAGGTATAAAACCTGGGGTAAAAAAGACCCAAGCAGACCTGTTGAAGATTTGGCTTATGCAGTTGCACTTTTCTTCGAATCTGGTGGAACTCTAACAAACTACTACATGGTTATTACTTAATACCCCCAAACCTTTAACATACAAAAAACCTACCATATTATGCAATACCCAAAAGATTTTTTAATTTGTATACATATATGTATTTTATTTAGGATTTATTTTCTCTTTTTTCTTGTACATGATTTCAGTATCATGGTGGCACCAACTTTGGGCGCACATCCGGCGTGTTCATTACTACGTCTTACGATTACGACTCACCTCTCGATGAATATGGTAAGTACAAGTCAGATATGCATGTCAATATATTTTAAGAAATTCAGAGTTCTTCATGTCACCTCTCTTCTCCTACAAAAGGATGCAGTTTCTGTATTATCAGGCTTTTACAACATTTTATTTTTAAGTTCTTTTTGTCCGTATCACAATTTTCAGGGAACTTGCGGCAACCGAAGTGGGGACATCTGAAGCAGCTCCATTCCACAATTAAATCAATGGAGAAAATTCTCACCGAGGGGGATGTATCAGTCACCAGCCTTGGAAACGGAATTAATGTGTGTACGGTTAATCTTTTTCCAACTTTTTATCCTCTTATAAGATTTCAAAACACACACACACACACACACACACACACACACACACACACACACACACACACACTCAAAAAGAACAAGTAAGAAAAACAACAACAAAAATCTGGTATCCTATTAAATGTGTAACAGTGAATGGAGGACCATATTTAATTTCAGGCGACAATATACACCGCAAATGGAACTTCTGGGTGCTTCTTGAGCAACAAAGATGAGAAAACGAGTACCACCGTCACCTTCAAAGGAAACCAGTACTTCCTGCCTGCTTGGTCTGTTAGTATTCTTCCTGACTGCAAGAAGGAAGCCTACAACACTGCAAAGGTGAAAAGTGATTGCTTTAGTTCCATTCTTTCCATGAAAATTTGCTAGTAGTATTCTACAACCAAGTGCTCATTAATTTAAAGATATCGTGCTCTCTTCATAAAGAATCTAGAGCCTTATGGGACTGCAATGCAGACAGGCCCGACTAGGCTTGGCACGGGGCCTTAGATTGGGCCTGGCCGGGATCCAGCCAGATATTAGTCGTTCCGTGCTTAAATCAAATCTATGCTGGTCTGGCTCGGGCTTGAACATGCGTGATCCGGTCAAAACTCGTCCACCGAAATCACCTTCCAAAATTTCTTTAGACCCAGCTTCGGGCTGGATTAGGGCTTCGAAACCCTTGACCCAAGCCTGCATTCAAATTTTCCAGTTGACTCTGGCCTACAGGCTTTATTTGACTGGATCATAATTAGTTAAATTTTTCTTTTTTTCCTTTTCCATTAAATTTGAGTTTTTGACGTAAATGAGTCACAAAATTTGAACCCTGTGAATAGAACCAATGATCCATAAAATTAATATCTTTCACACATGTTTAGCTTAACTGTGTAATATCTCCACACACAAAGATAAATAAATAAATAATCAAATTCTTTCAAAAGAATGAGTCTTTAATTTTGTTACTATTGTTTAACAGGTGAATGTACAAACTTCTTTGATGGTAAAGAAGCCAAACAGTGCTGAAAATGAACCTGCTCAACTTAAATGGCTTTGGAAGCCAGAACCCTTGAAGGATACCACGATTAAAGGAAAGGGTACTTTTTCGGCTATGCAGCTTCTCGAACAAAAGGCAGCCGCTGCCGATGCTAGTGACTACTTGTGGTACATGACTAGGTAACATTTTTTTTCCCCATCTAACCAAGCACTAAAAAAAAAAAAAAAACTTTTTTGTTCCTTTTTAATTCCCTTAATTTACTTTTTAAATTTTATGCAACATTATAGCGTCAACCTCGAAAAGAATGCCGCCATTTGGAGTAAAACCATGACTCTGCGTGTCAATACCACCGGCCCGGTCCTTCATGCTTATGTTAATGGGAAGCTCATAGGTGATTCAAACATTATTCTAACAATTACAGACCCCAAAAATGAGTCTGGAGTTTTTCTATTTAAATCTCTACAAGTATAATTTTTCTGAAACATGATATATATATTGAAATCACAGCATCTCAATATGGGCTACACTGGAAGTTTATGAATGTGCTTGAAGGGACAGCCAATATGAAACCTGGAATTAACCATATAGCCGTACTCAGTGCTACAGTCGGCTTACCAGTATGAATGTTTCGTTAACTTTATTAGCTTGGTTAAAACTTAGCCTCATTAAGCTCAAAATACTAATTCATGTCTGTTATTCATCGTTTATGAACAGAATTACGGCTCTTTTTTTGACAAGGCAGTTTTTGGAATAGTCGGTGGTCCTGTTGAATTGGTGGGAAATAGAAATGTCACTATGGACTTGTCGACAAACAAGTGGTTCTATAAGGTAATATAAGTATATATATGATTATATTGATCCAGGGTGAGTTCATAAATATTACAATCCAAGAATCCTAATAAATATGAATTCTAGATAACAAACTTAGGGGGTGATATGTTTATTGATCTAGAAAATCTTTATAGATAATGATATGTTTTAGTTGAGTGCAACGTATCATCTATACTTTTATTAACTTATATGTAGTAGGAGAAAAAAAAAATTACAAATTAAACTCAATAGTGTCATCTCTTTTCTGCTTCAGCTTGAATTGACAATCTGACCCATATATTCTTTTTATTTCTTTTGCATTTTTTCTTTTATCTTTTCTGCTGCAGGTCGGATTAAACGGCGAAGATAACCAATTCTATAGTGACAAATCACCCCATGCCCATTCCTCTAAATGGAATTCAGATAGTTTTGTTATAAGGAGAATGATGACTTGGTACAAGGTACTAATATATCCTTGATTTAATCAGGTGCAAGTTATGATACTCCTTGTTTGGTTACTAGATTTGAAATACCTTAATATACTTTTGTTGTTTGAATGTAATGTGTCCTTAGACAACATTCAAGGCTCCTCCGGGTGAAGACCCTGTGGTGGTAGACTTACAAGGCATGGGTAAGGGACATGCTTGGGTGAACGGTAATAGCCTTGGTCGATATTGGCCGTCAGTCATCGCTGAAGAGGGGTGCGATCCGTGTGATTACCGAGGAAAATTTCAAAACGACAGAAAATGTATGCGTGATTGTGGAGTGCCTACTCAAAGATGGTAAGCCAAACAGTATTTGGTTGTGCTTTCTCAATTCATCGAAGCAGGGGAAAAAAGGTCATTCTAGGCTTCTTTTTCTATCGTGGGCTCATATCTCAACTAGATACAGGTCTGTTCACGAAGCCCATGATAATAAAATATTGGGAAATTTTAAAGGCAACTCCTGAAATGTTATTGGCAGGCCCATTAGGTTGGACTTAGTCAATTTAATTTGACTCCACAATTACTAGTGACAGCAATTCATTATGTAAAACTTTCATCCCCATTTTATATTGGGTCTCTTGTTTCTACTTTCTCTTTCTAAACCTTTAGAAAGAGAGAGTCTTGAGATGGATTAAAAAAAATAAGAAAAAGAGATAATCTTGAGTATAATGGGTTTTGGAGGGTTTCTCAAATGGTCAACCTTATTTGACTGAAGTGGAGGTGCCAATAAAATTAGGGACTGCCAAAAACAACAAATGCAATTTTGTGGGTGCCTATGACTGATGATTGAAAATAAGATTTTGGAAGGCACCTATAAAACGACTCTATAAAATGAATCCATCCAGATGGCTAGAAATCACTAATCAAGCTTTTGTCAAATTGAGCTTTAGGTTGGGTTAGATTTTTAGCTTGGATTGAGTTTTCATAAGTAGGATAAAAGTTTCACCCCAAGCCTTGAATGTGAAATTATATATTGTAAAACTAATCTATTCAGACCTAATATTCCTTATATGCAGGGGGGGGTCTTTGAAAAGCTTGATGTTTGTTTTGTTTTGTATTTGTTTTTTTTTTTTGCAAAACAGGTACCATGTACCAAGATCATTCCTGCAGGAGGGCACCAACACACTGGTTCTATTTGAAGAAGCAGGTGGTGATCCTGCACAAGTGAGTTTCCAGACTGTCACTGTAGGAACCATTTGTGCTAACACATACGAAGGAAACACTTTGGAATTATCTTGCCAAGGCAACCAAAGCATCTCAGCTGTCCAATTTGCTAGCTTTGGGGACCCACAAGGTAATTGTGGGTCCTTCAAGAAGGGTACTTGTGAGGCTGCGAACAGTTTATCAGTAGTGCAGAAGGTAATTAATTAATTAATTTACGTGCTATCAGAGTAGATTAATTTCTATATTATTATTATTAGAAATCAACTAAATAAATGGTTTTATTTATTTTTTTGAGGGGGGTCTCCTTTTTCTCAGGCTTGTGTGGGGAAATCGAGATGTTCGATCGATGTATCGGAAGGAACATTTGGGTCGTCAAGTGATCACTGCGGCAACAACATTACAAAGAGGCTGGCGGTGCAGGCTGTTTGCTAACCATGTATCGTGTCTTTTAGTATGTGCATAATATTCAACTGGTCAATGTAAAATGTTTCCACACAAAAGTGAATTTTTTTTACCTAAACCTTTGCATACATATATATATATATATATGAGTCCGGATCAGAGTACAGTGTTATTTGTACATTTTATATGTACAGTGGCAAGGGACCCGCCCCCACGTAACGACTGAAGTCAATGTTGAATTGAGGGTTATTTTGAGGGCCGGTTATTCCCAAATGATTCCGCGAAGCCAGAGTAGACTCTTAGAGGTTGTTTGTTTTTTCATGAAAAGAGGGCTGACTGCTGAAATGAGTTCTGAAATAACTCATTCAGCTGTCAAAGGTGTTTGTTTTTCTTTTTTAGTGGCTGAAATATTTTCTGAAATTCCTGAAATCGTCCCTTCTTTTTCAGCGTCAAAATGACACTTAAAAATTGCTAACTTTCTTAAAAGATATCTAATTACAATAATGTCTTCACCAATTTGCATAAATCACTTTCATACCTTCACTTTTCTATTATTTTATCAGTAAAATCTGGACTTCATTTCTATTTAGTAAGCCTTATTTATATTAAACGTGATCTATTGTTGCAGTCTTGTACCTACTCATTGTTGGGCCAACTATTATGTGGATTTAACTAGTAAGGAATTAGAAGAATATTATGTTGTTATTCATAGTATGAATTAATTTCGTTTGAATTATGATGCACTTTAATTAAATACTAGTAATTCCTATCTTGATGAATACTAATGAATACTAGTAGAGCAACATCAAATAAAAAAAAAGGGATAATGGCCAAAACACCCAATATATAACGTTTTTAATCCATTTAGTACACAAGATTTTTAATAAGACTGAAATACCTTTTTTAAAACTTTTTGAATCTGTTTAGTCCTTTTTAAACTTTTCCAAATCTATTTAGTCCATTCCTTCCCTTTTAATGTTCCTGTTATACCCTTATTATATTTATCAATTACCTTTTTATCTTTGTCAAACGTGTACAGCTGTATGAGAGAGGACTAACGTTATCTTTTTTATTTTTAAACTTTAAAATGTTATATCTCTTCAATTAAAATTCTGATTTTGACAAAATTCATATATTTGGAAAGCACTTTTTGAGATCTTTGAAACTAGACCAGTCAAGAATGGTTTTCAAAAAAAAAAT
>MVGT01002328.1:237772-283532 GCA_002174775.1 Macleaya cordata | reverse complement strand
GAGAACTTCAACATAGTGTCTTCTTCAATCACGCTTCAAAGGTAATAATCCTCCAACCTTCTTAAGATTCCTAACAGCGATTAAGAACTAAAAGGGATCCAGGAAATAGTTTTAAACTAATTTTAATTCCGCTGCCAGTTTAAATTTTTAAAAACCTAGGATCCCTAACAATTCAGACCCCGAGTCAGATTCAGACATGTTTTTCAGAAAAAAAACAAACACCCTCTAAAGCAAGTAGCAAAAAGTATATATGAATCCTGGAATTCTAGAACTTATTCAGCTGAACTTTATGTCTCAAATGTGAGTAGAGATTAATAAAGACATATGTGGTAGATATATTGAGCCAATTTATTTCAAAACCACATTCTTCTTATTGCGATGCATCATTATCAGCCTATAGCACCTTACAGCTTCGTGGTTTCACATATTCATATTGGGCAAGTAGTCCTACCACTCGTCGTTTCATCGCATGAGATTTCACTATGCTAGGTGATAGTCCCATTTCTTAAAAATCTTAGCACGTTCATTAGCTGAGGTTGAATACAGAGCATTGGCTAATTTCACAGCTGAATTACAATTAATGGCTTAATTATCTTTTCAATTTCATTAGGGCAAATCATATGGCACCCTTAAGCCTTTATTTTGGAAAGGTTTGAGGGTTCACTCAAGTACTAAGGTAGGAGGTAACCCTCAAATCCCTCCACTCAGCCCCATATCAGGGGACAAAAATAGGAGAAAGAAGGATAGATAGAAGGGTTGTTGGGCGAGAATTTATTAGATCGTATCCAAGTGGATATGGGGCGACATATGGAATTAGGGGTGACAAACCCAAGGAGAATCACTGCGATCATCAAACGATCGCGCATAACCCCAAAATTTTTGGTGTTGCTCACTTTTGTATTAATTGCAGCGTGTTAGCTGCGACGATCAAATGGTCGCACCAACCATCTAATCATCTCAGTCTCCTCCGTGTCTCATCTACCGTAGTCTCCCACCATTCTCCTCCACTTCTTAACCCATGAATAAGAAATTGGATTAAGGGATTCCCACTACTCTTGCCGTGCGCAAGAGTGTAACAATAAAATAGGTTTGTGAGAGTGGAACAAGGACGAGATCAGCAAGTGAAAATTTCGAGGTGACACCTGCCGAGCAATTATCAGCCGTCCATCAAAGTGGGTAAGTGAAGAGCGTCAACAAATAGTAATAAGTGACGCCTTTGCGACGCCAACAATTCCGGAACACTCTATACATTCACTATTCTCTCTCTCTCTACATTGTTTTGTTTCTAGAAGCCTCTTATCTCTTTGGATATAACTCTTACTCATTTTACCTCTTTACTCTCATTTCTAGGGTTTTCTGGGGTTTTAATTTCTCTTCTCCAAGCAACCGCCGGAAACCTAACATTTCATCCTTCCTAAATCTGTAATTCTTTCATCCTTTCAGGTTTTCTTCTTTCGATTCATCAAATCTCCTCCGAAAAATCTGTTTTTTTTTTTTTTCAATTCTAATATGTTGAGCTGAGATGATTCTTATCTGATTTTGTTTTCGTGGTGTTTTTAGGATTTCATGGCGACAGTACAAGTAACTGGCTCTTCAATTGGTACCAGAAGCTTGCCTTCATTTGAAGGTCTCCACCGATCGACTGTTAGGTTTTCTTCAGTCGGTCCTTCACGCATAGGGCTCAGCAACAGGTCTTTCCGAGGGCTTGTCGTGAAAGCCGCCACTGTTGTTGCCCCAAAGGTATCATTCTCACTCACTCACTCGAAGTCGTTACTCGTTCCTAAAACATTTTGTTAGATTTAGGGTAACTGGGTAAATAGGAATTCTGAAATTTTCAGTTTGTTCATACAGTATTTGATTAGAACTTGTTACAAATTTAGATCTTTGCTCTCTTACAAATACTTACCTTATCCCTGAAGTTTTGTTTGAAAATCATCTATTTGAAACAGCAACTGCTTTGTATTGAGCTTGAGCTCATGGGTTCAATCTGTTGAACTTCTGTGAAGTAAATGATACGTTGTAGATTTAATTTTTGCTCTCCCTCAAAATAGAAGTACTTGATGGTTTTACAGATTCTGAGTTCACTCCTATGACAAGATGAAATTTTGTTATGAGTTTGTAACATGGGGTTTTCTACTTGATATCGCGGAGTGAAATACACAGTGGTTGCATTTGGAATTTGTGGTTATTAACATTAAAAGTTTCTTGTTTGAATGAAATGGGCTAATTTTTTGCTGTATACTTTACTGATCGACCTATTTGACCTAACATTTGTTGCTTTATATTTTCTTTTCTTTTTTTGGTTTGCAAAACGAAGTTTTAATATGTTTACCAGGGTATTCAAAAATGAACTGTTATAGTACGCATTGCATTTCATTTGAGCCAAAGCAAGGTCTCAAGATAATAGCTCTTGTTTATTAGAATGGTAGACATTATCTGTTGAATGAAGCCCAATTTACTTTTTAGATGCCATTTTGTACTTCTCATTGGTAGGGGTTTTAGAGACTAATGGCTCAATATACTGACCATTGACAAACAGATTTTCACTGTTCCATTTACTTTATAATGTTTCTTTTTGGAATAAAATTTGCTAACTCAAATTCCGTGCGAGTTTATAGTTGATCGATCATTGGTTTACTTTCCATCTAAAAATGCCCTTTTTGAGATTGATATGCATCCAGCTTCTAACACAGTTACGAGTTGTGGAATACTATTTTCACCCGTTAGTTTCCGCTCCAGTTCTTTCTTTCTATTGATTATGTGTGTTCTCTTGATTGTCCAGTACACATCACTCAAGCCCTTGGGTGACAGAGTGCTTGTTAAGATCAAGACAGCGGAGGAGAAGACCACAGGTGGTATTTTGCTGCCTTCAACAGCCCAATCAAAGCCCCAAGGAGGCGAGGTTGTTGCTATTGGAGAGGGTAAGACTATCGGGAAGAACAAAGTGGACATCAGTGTGAAGGTGATTGTTTAGGCTTTGTTGCCCACCTCTTTCAACATTCCTTTATTTTTTATTAGGTTTTACTAATCTTAGGTGTCCTTTGTGGGGTAGACTGGTGCTCAAGTTGTATACTCCAAGTATGCAGGGACAGAAGTCGAGTTTAATGGATCAAATCATCTTATACTGAAGGAAGATGACATTGTTGGTATTCTTGATACTGAAGATGTCAAGGATCTTAAACCTCTGAATGACCGTGTGTTAATCAAGGTCTGCGTCCTCTATAGCTTGTTTCATTTTCCAATATATATATATATATTGTGCTTTGCTTCACAGAGTAATGAAAACAGAAATATCATTATTAATGTGTTTGTAGTCACTATTATGTAACTGTGGTTCTTGTACATGCTTGCGAATTTCAGGTTGCAGTGGCTGAGGAGAAGACTGCTGGTGGATTGTTGCTAACAGAGGCTAGCAAGGAGAAACCTTCCATCGGAACGGTAATAATAGTTCCATAATACTCCTAAATAGTTTTGCAAATTTGAATTGGACGGATATAATAATAGATGCATAACGGGGTATTTACATTAGTCTTCATATTTGCGCAGTCCCAGCATCAATTGATTGCATTAGTTGGTGTGACTATGTTCAATTGATTTCCATTTGTTTTTGTGTTCAATCAGATTGTTGCTGTTGGGCCTGGTCCCCTTGATGAGGAAGGGAAAAGAAAGCCATTGGCAGTTGCACCAGGAAACACAGTTTTGTACTCAAAATACGCTGGAAACGACTTCAAGGGTAGTGATGGTTCCGATTACATAGCTCTTAGGGCTTCCGATGTGATGGCTGTGCTGTCTTAGAGTTCCATGTATGCAGAATGATTTTGACTGAGTTTTTTCTTTGAGGCAGTGTAGTTGTTTGAATCTATGAATCGTTTTGAATTGTACAACTGGCAGAACAATATCCATATAAATTGATGATTTTTAACTCGTCAGTGATTTTGTACTCCTATATTGCTCCTTCGAGTGGTGGGGGATCCATGGTGTGTACTGCTGGGATCCATGGTGTGTGCTCCAGCAGTACTAGATGATGCGCGGATTCTACTGCTGCTGAGACTAATAAATGTATTTGTTTCAAAGACGAGAAGGGCTTTAACTATTCATAACTCCTGTTGGTGATCTCATGGGAAAGTAGGAAAACCAAAATGTTCATGCATTGGAGGAAGGTGCCTTCAGCCTTCTTAAGCTTCATAACCTAGTTTGGAGATCAAGGTAACGGATGGACTAGACTATAGAGAGCAAACTACAATGATGGCTGCCTGCCTCTGTCTCGAGGATAGGTCGTGTTGGGGCTTATTCTCATCTTAATATCTTAAAGAAATGGACCTCAGTAATCAGAGCATGGAGCGGGAGCACTGTTCAAAAATGTATTTGGAGCAGGAGCATCGGTGTGTAGTTCACCGCGGGAGCGCAAGGTGGGTTTTTGACACCTGACTCACTCCTATACCACAGTTGAGAAATGGACACCTTTGGGGGGTTTTCAGTTTCCAAATTTTTGAAGTAGAAAGTCATGAAAAATGATGTAGCCCAGAGTTAAATATGTGATGTAATGAGTGAGGTGTAGGTTTAGGCAGGTGTGAACAGGGAATTTGTCGTAGCCGCACTACCAAGTTCCCATTTCCATCAAGTTTCTTGCTTCTTGGGATTCAAATTATGTAGTTGAACGGCGCCTGAGAATGATCGTAGCAAATGTCTAGTCGTGATTTCTTAACTCTTCACTCTTAAATTCAAAATTGCCGCAGTTAAACTTACTCCCTGTTAATTTAGTACAAGCCTCAAGTAGAAAATACAAGAGAAAAATAAGGCACAAGGAAGAAAACTTGTAGGTACTGTGAATCTTTCTTTCTTGGTCCGTGTCTGTAATCTAAAGCTACATACAAAACACTTGCACTCTACTCTGTCTTCACAAAACTGCCCACCGGAGAAACAAAGAGGAACAAGCAATTTTGGTGGTTCAGCTTCTACTTCCATTTCTTGAACCATTTGCCATAAGAGTGCGCACTTAAATAACTGTTTTCACCACTCCCATCTGCATATCCCCACAATCATTGAAGATACTGTTTATATGGCTGTGGAACCCAAAAGCGTCAAGGGTGCTCAGTTAGATGTGAACTAGCGAAGCAATTCCGCGAGTTATCCCATCTGTCTTCACTGTTTTCTCCGTTTTGATTGAGCGTATTCATGCTTTGCTGGTCCTTTTCTCTTTTTTGACAGCCCTTTCTGTCTCTGCTCTGTCTTCTTTTTTTGCATTTGGAATGACCTCCCAACCAGTGAAGGTTGTTCTTTTAGCCCAAAACTCCTTGCTACATGTCCCAAGTGAAGTTTCTTCACCATAAAAATTCTCTTCAGGTCGCCGCGATGTGCTGTATAAGCACGGATCCAAGAACAAAATGCATCCTTGGCCAGCTGCTTCATCTTTGGCTGAAACCACCAGCATAGACATGAAAATCAGTTTGGATAAAAGAGAATAAACATTGAGACAGTTTCGGTTTCCAAAGTGAAGAACTTGTGGCCTGCGTTTTGAGAACAGCAAGATCATCAATAAAAGAAATACCACAAAATGAGTCACAAAGGAGGTTAGATGAATTTTTGCCTGAGACCTTTAGCTGGCTGTTTCTAAGCCACGTAGCAAATACTACTGAAGGGAAGGAAAAATCATATTGACCACACATGACAATTCTAAGTTTAGGGAGTGATTGACTTATAACTGGCCAAGCCTTACACTGCAACCAGATCAAATTGGTCCAGCTTCAGAATCAAACAAGTATGGTAGAACACCTAGGCAACCCAGGGGAATGAATCCAGCCGGTTCACTTGGCACTCACCTGATAATGTGCCAGCCATGGCTAAATAATGGCACTTCCCATAATCTGGCTTTTGTTTATAGTAAACAAGAAGGATAAATGAAATACTTTTAGTACCTCTGCGGAGATGAAGGACTCGAGCGCTTTCTGCAGAGATAACACCCATGGATGCACCTCTGGGGAAACAAACTTCTTGGCATGATGCTTCTGACAAGACAAGGGGAAACTATCCAAGACCTTGAGAAGATGGTACTCCTTCAGCGATACACCATGCTTTTGTAGGTCTTGCAAATAATCAATTTCAATGGGCTGTAAGAATAACAAGGCATCTCCTCTTTCCCCGAGCCGAGCAGTTCTTCCAACTCTGAAAAATCATAGCAGCCATGCCAAGTTTAGCAAGTCATCATGGCCCTTCTATTGAATCAAACTGACTGTTAATAAGATGGCAAACACACAGCTTCGTTGTCATGCAAATAATGGAACTGAGATATCTTAGCACTACAAGATTGATTGGGAATACGAACGTCCAAGAGCTGATCATTCTTTTTCCTCTTTTTATTTTCCAATAAATAAAAAAGAAAGATAAATGGTCATTTTTTGGAACATCCACTCATACAGTCCAGTTAAGATCCTCAATGGGAAGATTGTTGAGTTTTAATCAGACTGGTGGTCAACCTGAACTGGTCTCCCACTTGCAAAAATTAATTACTAAAGTACATGAGGTCATGCATTAAGAAAAAAGATCACTAGGATTTCAATGGGTACCAGTGAGACAAAACGTACTACTGGGGAGAAGAAAAAAAAATCCCAAGCAGAGATAACACCATTAGAAGGTTAACAAACCATACGGTTAAGAACAATAATCCACTTATTAGAAGGATATGATTAGCAATAGGGATAATCACTGAGTTAATACTAATCAGAAAGGTGGTAAAAAATGGACTGGGCCATCCTAAATGTGTGCTAAATCCAAACGTACTAGAGCTACATAAGGCAATATGTAGAAACAGTCAACAGGAAGAGGGAGCTAGTGTGAGAAAATGTAAAGAATGAGAAAAGATAATTACAACAAAAAAAAAAAATCCCAAAAGAACAAGTACACAGATACCTGTGCACGTATTCGCTAGCATCCCCAGGAGAGTCGTATTGAATGATACACCTCACTTTTGGAAAATCTAATCCTCTTGCAGCAACATCTGTGCACAAGAGCAGAGCTGATTTCTCTGTTTTAAATCCCTGAAACGTGGTCCTACGGCCCTCCTGTTCCATGTTACCATGTAAGCGTAAAGTTTTGCAGCTAACTAATTTCTGCTTCTGGTTTGCTCCTGATTGCAAGTCAGATGACCATTGAAATTCACTGAGGAGTGAATAATGGAAATCTACAGCATCACATGTCGAGAAGAACACCACAACCTGTAGATAACCAAATTAGATAACCATCTCGAATAAAACATCAAAGAAAACCCATGAAAAAGTTAAAAGGTGTGCCTCACCTTTTGGGAAGCTTCTCTTTCAAAAAGATTTTTAAGAATGGAAAGAAGCACCACTAGTCGTGATCCGCACGGCACTGTGTAAGATTATTGGCAGTCGAAATTATTATGTCATGCTAACAATATGCAAGTATTACATGTCAACCTTTCAGTGAACATAGAGTACCTTTTACGTATGTCTGAACTAATTGAGATGGAAGGTTATAATCTGCATCTGAACAGCTCCTTAGTGTGACTGGGTGTTCTGACTCCTCATCCGAATGAGATCCTAGGGACCCAAAATGTTTATGTGATGGTTTTGGTAGTTCAGCAGAAATCTTCTTGTCATCAAGACCAACCATAACTGGATCTTCCAAACTAATATTAGCTAGATGATTTACTTTTTCATTTAAAGTTGCTGATAATAACAAGTTTTGCCTAGGGTATTCTGAATGCTTCAAGCCTCCATTCTCCTTGCTATCAAACCCATTTTTCCTTGAGCCTAGAAGATCAAGTATCTCCTCTATTTCTTTACCAAAACCCAACTCCAAAATCCTGTCAAGATGTTCATAGAGATGTGATAGGCATCAAGGGGAAAGGGAATGCATCTAGTTATTTATAGCATCACATGTTGAGATGGATGACTGATAAGACTAGGAAATATAATTTTTTTTTTTAAAAAAAGAGCATTGGACAAAATCTAAAATACACTCAACAATACAGAAGATAAAGGGAAGTTCACTGAGATGGTCGTGCATGTACAAAAAGTCTGACGACAGTAAAACTGAGGTGTGCTTCTACAAATTGAAGGCTCTAAAAAGGTGAGAAAAAGACCAAGATTAAGAGTATTTTGTTTCTAAAGTCTGTACCTTTCATGAGATTATACAAGTTGAGGGGTGCAAGTTCTCCAAAAGTGGACGGAAGCTTTGGAGGCTCATCCCCATGCTATCTTTTGGTTCTTTTGTAAAATTAGTAACCAAACTGTCTTTAGATCTAAAGTCTGTACCTTTCATGAGATTATACTCAAGATTAAGAGTATTTTGTATATTGGCGTAGGGGGGTCTGGGTCTGCTTGGGCAGTTCCATTTTCAAGGTTTTGTGTTCTCTTGGGAGTTTTTTGTTCAGGTGCTCTAGATGTGAGTCCTGTTAATAGCACATTCTTTTGCATATTCCTTTTCCTCTAATTTATTCTATTTTTTCGCTCTAAAAAAATAATAATAAAAAGACCAAGGATGTTGTAAATCGAAGCAATAAGAATGGACCTGGAAAAACATGCTGGACAAAAGACATTGTTCTAGAGAGTTGACAGGTAAAATAAGATTCATCTTGCTGACTAGATAACAAGTAGTGGAACTCCAGTTGCATTAATGAGCAGAATCATACCTATCTGCTTCATCAAAGATTATCCAGCGTAAGTTTGTATGCACGAACGATGTTGTATTCTTTAAGTGGTCTAAAAGACGTCCAGGAGTAGCCACAAGAATAGATATTCCTGGAATTAAATAAATGTCAGTTAAAACATCCAAATTACAAAAGTTATGAAACTTTGTGAGCAACCCATGCTGCTTCCAAACTTTGATGACAAAGTAGCTGATGCAGTACGATGTGAAAGTACTTGCAAGTATACCTTTGCGAAGCCTGGCTTTCTCCTTTGACCTGTTCTCGCCTCCCATTACATAACCAGGAACTATCCAATGGAAACGATGCAGTAACTTTTGCAGGATTTCATAAACCTGAATACATAACTCTCGCGTTGGTACAAGCACCAACGCTATTAAAAAATTGGTCAATTTTAATGACATCTTGCCCACTTGGATCACACGTGACACACTATGGCACTAAAATAAATAATAAGCGTGGGAAAATACAGGCAATAGCACTCTTCCAATATATATTCTCTTGAGAAGAACATAAATTATAGCTTAACTTACGAGACAAGCATCACTAGTCAAACACTGATCAGCCTAATTTTTAATACTGTGGGTTCTCATAAATGATCAAATATAAGATACAATTCAAACCCAAATAATCAGTAACCCAATAGAACCAACCAATCAAAGACCTTTTGCATACATCTATTATACATATCAAACAACGCCTCAGAAGTTGACCTTATTTTCCCATCATGTTTTATGTAATGAGTCATCATCTACTTCTGCTTCTATTTCCTTTTTAGTAAGGGAAAACATGTCTACTACATTGTGGGTTAAAAGTTATTTATTTCATTATAAATATTTTTCTACACAACAAAAAAGTCTAAAAGCATGTGACCTGCATCACCCTTTCCCCACCAAACCTCTCAAGTAACTACATTTTTGTCTCGTCAACCAAAACCATACTTCAATGTGCCGATCATGTACATTATTGTGCCTTACCCTATAGTAAACTAGTACAAGCCAATATTCTGCTCTATGAATTACATTCATGAGTGAGAGCTGTAAAAATTTACATCAAGAAAAGAATAAACCCATTTCTTTAAATAAACCAACTACACGTACCAAATGTCCCATCTGACCGTCCAATGCGAGGATTGTACAACTGCAGATGATGAATTATTGGAACCAGATATACAATGGTCTTGCCAGTACCAGTAGCCGCATTAACAAGTCTAATTTTCCATTTAGGAAATAACACATATCACGAATAAAATAACAAAATTAAATAAATTCAAAACCAAACACAATTCAACACAAAACTAAGTAGGGAAAAAAAAAATTAAGAGGGAAGAGACAAAAAGGATACACATGTCGCCCAGATAGGATAACCGGAATAGCTTGAGCCTGGACGAGCGTCGGAACTTCGTAGCCCATCTTATCTGTCAAGAACGATAGAGCAAATCAGCTTTGCGGGATGGTTAGAGCAACGAAATTAACTCAAAGACTAATTATTTTTAGCAGGATTTGTAGTTTAACGAAAAGGAACAAGTTGATATTTTTTGCCAAAACAAAAACACTAAATCGCAAATATGCAATCAAAGTATGCCCTAGGTTTTATTCAATTCTATTCTCGTAAAATCAGATTAAACTAAAACAAAACCCTAAAAACAAAGGAAGAAAAAAAGAAACAAACAAACCTCGGAGCTCATCGCATAAGGTGGATTGAAGTCCCAAACTGGCGAAAGAACAAGAAGCGAAGATATCTCCTTTCTTCGCCATCTTTAGGGTTTTAGTTGTCAAAGGTGTTTCTCGGGTAGTAAGGTTTTTTTAGGGTTTAGCCATTTTTACTGTTTTTGAAGCTTCGAGTCCAAACTGCTTAGAGAACAACCTACACGTCACTAAAGAGCATCCAACTGTGAACTCTCTCTCTCTCTCTCTCTCTCTCTCTCTCTCTCTTGTCAACAAGGGACTGTCCCGGTTCGAGGTTGAAAATGAGTCAACCAGGTGAGTCACACTAACACCGAATTGGCTCTTTGTGGCGCCCTCTTCTAAAAACAGAGGTGCCTTTAGTATCTGTAAAGAACAAAATTGGGTTAGGTTTGCCGTTGAATCCTTAGACACCTGCTAGTCGTGTTTGAAAAGAGAGTAGCGCCGGTTGGTTTCTTACCATAAAGTAACCGACCCTAAACATCTTCAATGCAAATGTACTCTGCTTCCTATGTGGCAAGGTTCTTAAGATATCCCCTTGAGACTTGTTTCTTATGTGAAGAAAAAAGTTCCACAATTTATGTTGAAAAGAAAAATGCATCTCCAATGTAAATGTTGTTTGGTTGTTAGTTTTGCCTATGTGGCGTTTAATTAATTAAATATTTTTGTTTAGTTGTAAAAAAAAGAAAGAGAAAATAAAATCTCCAATGAGATTTGCTAAAAAAGAGGAGAGAGAATAATATCTTTAACTGAATTTGCTGACTAGGATGGGAAGACATCCTCTTGGTGAACCTCTAAAACAAGAGGATTGACTAGAGGATATCTTCCCAACTACCTGCTGCATCATCTTTACATTAGATGAGTACATTTGCATTGGAGACAATTTTAAGAATAAATTGGATGTGCTTCCTACGTGGCACACCACTTTTAAGCAGACCATGTTTGCATTGGAGATGCTCTAAGAATAAATTGGATGTGCTTCCTACGTGGCACACCACTTTTAAGCAGACTATGTTTGCATTGGAGAGGCTCTTAGGGCAAGTTCAATGGGATCCCTTTACGTTCTATCCAATTATTCTTACACTTCACGCACACCCACAAGTGAGTTTCGCATGAAGAAGATACAAGGGATGATTTTTATGAGGAAAATCTACTCATCATGTAGATCATCCTAACAAAATATTATCATATTTTTATAATTTTCAAATTGGCTTCGAAAAAAAAAATCAAATTGGTTGAAAATTTTCAACCTCCACTCTTTATAAAAATAATATAGATAACACCACATCTTTTACATTATTAACAGTACACTTACTTGGCTGGTTTGCGTTTTTCTCTATGACATGAGAGGTTGTAGGTTCAAACCTTGCAGGTCGTAATATTACCATAAGATTTGGTCTACATAATTAATTATGTTGAAGTTATAGTGGCTTCTCTTCGCCCATGGTGGCACGTTTCTCTTAGTTCATAGTAACGACTTCGTCCGTAGTGGCGATTACTTGGTGTCTCTGCATTTCTTACACACCCATTGCTAGAGATTAGGGTTATCTTCGTCTAAACGCACACAAAGAAATGATTCAAGGGCTTATGTTTCACTTTTGTCATAAAAAATAAAAACCACACAAAATCATCTAACATCATTAGCACAAAGCTTTACCAACTCCCTCTCTCTCTCTCTCTGAACAAATTAACAAGTAAAAAATGCATTAAGAAGCCTCTCTGAGAATTTGGCTTCTCTGAATCCTCTGTACTTAATCCATTCCTCAGACTTCATTGTTTGTTTCCCAGCTTTTGACGATTTTGATTACACCTTCGTCAACATTATTTTTTATTTGTTGGATTGCTGATTGAGAATTAGCTACCAGGTTTTTGTTTCAGGAGTTTTTAAAAAATAGGGTTTTTGTTTGTCGTTCATTTTGTGCATTAATTTGATGGTTCAGATGGGTTCTGGCGATGGGGTTGTACAAATTGATGTGTTGGAGAGAGGGTTGTTATCTAATTCTTCGTCGGTAGTTGAAGATAATGAAATTGAAGAGGATGAACCAATTTTGTACTCGGCANCCCATGCTTGCCCAAATTTGACTATGGGTTGGCAAAATAATGCCCATACTTGCCCAAATGCCCAGCAACCTTCGCCCATGCTTGCCCAAATACCGGGTCGGGTTCGGGTTGGTCGGGTTGACCCAACCCAAGTCCCACCCCTATTAGCACAAAGCTTTACCAACTCGCCCTCTCTCTCTCTCTCTCTCTCTGAACAAATTAACAAGTAAAAAATGCATTAAGAAGCCTCTCTGAGAATTTGGCTTCCCTGAATCCTCTGTACTTAATCCATTCCTCAGACTTCATTGTTTGTTTCCCAGCTTTTGAAGATTTTGATTACACCTTCGTCAACATTATTTTTTTATTTGTTGGATTGCTGATTGAGAATTAGCTACCAGGTTTTTGTTTCAGGAGTTTTTAAAAAATAGCAATAGGGTTTTTGTTTGTCGTTCATTTTGTGCATTAATTGTTTGATGGTTCAGATGGGTTCTGGCGATGGGGTTGTAGAAATTGATGTGTTGGAGAGAGGGTTGTTATCTAATTCTTCGTCGGTAGTTGAAGATAATGAAATTGAAGAGGATGAACCAATTTTGTACTCGGCANATTTGCATTGGAGACAATTTTAAGAATAAATTGGATGTGCTTCCTACGTGGCACACCACTTTTAAGCAGACTATGTTTGCATTGGAGAGGCTCTTAGGGCAAGTTCAATGGGATCCCTTTACGTTCTATCCAATTATTCTTACACTTCACGCACACCCACAAGTGAGTTTCGCATGAAGAAGATACAAGGGATGATTTTTATGAGGAAAATCTACTCATCATGTAGATCATCCTAACAAAATATTATCATATTTTTATAATTTTCAAATTGGCTTCGAAAAAAAAAATCAAATTGGTTGAAAATTTTCAACCTCCACTCTTTATAAAAATAATATAGATAACACCACATCTTTTACATTATTAACAGTACACTTACTTGGCTGGTTTGCGTTTTTCTCTATGACATGAGAGGTTGTAGGTTCAAACCTTGCAGGTCGTAATATTACCATAAGATTTGGTCTACATAATTAATTATGTTGAAGTTATAGTGGCTTCTCTTCGCCCATGGTGGCACGTTTCTCTTAGTTCATAGTAACGACTTCGTCCGTAGTGGCGATTACTTGGTGTCTCTGCATTTCTTACACACCCATTGCTAGAGATTAGGGTTATCTTCGTCTAAACGCACACAAAGAAATGATTCAAGGGCTTATGTTTCACTTTTGTCATAAAAAATAAAAACCACACAAAATCATCTAACATCATTAGCACAAAGCTTTACCAACTCCCTCTCTCTCTCTCTCTGAACAAATTAACAAGTAAAAAATGCATTAAGAAGCCTCTCTGAGAATTTGGCTTCTCTGAATCCTCTGTACTTAATCCATTCCTCAGACTTCATTGTTTGTTTCCCAGCTTTTGACGATTTTGATTACACCTTCGTCAACATTATTTTTTATTTGTTGGATTGCTGATTGAGAATTAGCTACCAGGTTTTTGTTTCAGGAGTTTTTAAAAAATAGGGTTTTTGTTTGTCGTTCATTTTGTGCATTAATTTGATGGTTCAGATGGGTTCTGGCGATGGGGTTGTACAAATTGATGTGTTGGAGAGAGGGTTGTTATCTAATTCTTCGTCGGTAGTTGAAGATAATGAAATTGAAGAGGATGAACCAATTTTGTACTCGGCATCGTTCCAAGAGATGGAAGGTAATTATGTCAAGTACCAAACAGCTCAATGGGTTCTTTATTCTTTGCTTCTGGTTTTGGCTTGGGGAATTGGACTGTTCATGTTCCTTTACATACCTGTCCGGAGATTTGTCCTGGGCAAAGAATTTCGTTCTAGAAAGCTGTACATCACACCTAATGCCATTGTTTACAAGGTAATTCCGCCTGCAAATTTGCTATATCAGATTCTGTCAAATCATTATCTATCTCATTCCTTGTTTAATTATATAAAGTTATTATATTTGTTCCCATTGAAATCAATTATATCCCATCTTTGAGTTTGAGATTTTATGGATTTACCTTATTGATTTTAGGATAACAGAAGTAATAAATGGGAAGTCTTTAATTCATATCTAAGATTGTTTTGATGCACTTGGAAATTTATAATTTTGCTGTTATATAAGACAAGTTATGTTATCTGTTTCCTTAATTAACACTTGCTGCATTGAGGATCAGGTTACAAGGCCAGTACCTTTCCCATGTTTTGGGGTGCTGAAGAAAGAGAAGCATGTTCTACTCCCTTCAATCGCCGATATTGTAATTGAACAAGGTAAGACTTGAATTTATGAAAGCGTACGTTTTTGCCACCTGAATTCCTTATATAATTGTCATGGGATTCGATGGTTATTAATGTTTGTTTATTGTTCTGTGCTGGAAAGCCAGCAAATGGAATGTGCTTCAACTTAACATTATGGTTATACGAGGGCAATTTGACAACTCAAAATCTGATCCACACATTGTGTTTATTCAGGAATGCAAATTTTTGCAATTGTTTTTTGTCAAGAAAAATGACTTTCAAGAAGACAACTTCCGAGCTAGGAAACACACTCTTAACTTTATTTTCGTTACTTATCAAGAAAAGACTTAACTCTTGGGTATCTCACAAATCGAAAAAAGTACATATCTTGAAAGGTGGATATCCTATATGTGAATCATATATATGTTACTTTGTATTTTCCTTTTGTTGCATATAACTCTTTTTACCCAGTAATATATTGTTCTTCTCTCTTGTGGGAGATATGTTGTAGTTGTCAGTTTTAATTTCAATACCTATTTTTTAGTCCCCAATCACATGGATTACTTGCTTATCACCCCTTATTGCTATTCTTAGGATATCTGCAGTCCTATTTTGGAATCTATTCTATTAGAATTGAGAATGTAGGTGTAAGACGACCATCAAGTGATGACGTTCAAATCCATGGCATTGCAAATCCAAGGGAGTTCAGAAAGGTGCTCCAAATTGCAAATTGATATTCATTTTGTGATACTTATTTTTTAAGATATTAATTGATTATTTATATCTACTCATACCTTCAGGTTGTTTTAACACATCTTGCAAACATAAAGAATGAGAGTGTCTCTAGGCGAGTTTCCAGAGGTGAAGGTCTTCCAAATTTTGGAATGGGTTTCACAACCCAGGTGGTATGAGTGCTTTACCTTAAAATCTTTCCTTTGTGTTTCCAATTCTTTATGTCAGTTTTACTAAATATTTTCAGTACAAATTCATTTTATTAATTTCCCATTTTTTCCCAAAATATTTTGCAAATACACTTCCGAAGGAATTAACAAGAGAAACTACTTACAGGACGCTCTTAAAAAATGGACCACTTATTGATCAACAAAGTTTATCTTGATCTAGTCACCAAACAAGGGCACTCTTCAAAAGTGGACCTATTATTGTCGTTCAACAGAGTTTCTTTCGATCTTTCTTATAAGAGCATTTATGTGACTTTACCTTGTGTAATTGCAGATGTCTCCATCAAGACCTTTCGGGATTGATAACTTTCCTTCTTCAGGAGAACTTATCTTACAGAAACTAGACGAGGTCGGAAGTTCTGTAAAGGTAGAAAACCTCCATTATCTATTTGGCTTCATGTTATTCCTCAAAGTTATTACTCATGGATCCTTATCCACAATGGTGCAGAGGGTTCAAGGTTTAATTGAGGAGCAAAACTATCCAAAATCTCAACCTATAGATTGAAGACAGCGGACTCAACGCACTAGTGATTGAGGTTTGAATCAACTCGTTTCTAAGGATATTGTCATAACATATATGTTTCAACCAATGTAAACACCACTGATACCTTGTACAACATGCACATTTAAACCTCCACACTTTCCCATGATAATGCTTGAGGAAGAATTGCAGTATGCAAGATCATGGAAAATCAATGTTTGCCATCCATATCCAGTTTGGTCATCTCGAAGGAATCCAGAACTACCTACCTGCTGCTTCTTGGATTGACCGTACACAGCTCATAAGGGGATCCGCTCTCTGTCTATCGATCAAATCAGAGTTAGGTTTCATACCAATTGGCGTCTATGTGGTGGACGGGGTGTTAAAGAGCATGTGGAGATTATCCTAACCTCTTTTTCTTTCTTTTTTTCAGATTGGGTTCACCATTTTCATTATTTTCCTTGTCCTTCATGTCTTTCTTTTTTTTAAGTTTGGTGAAGTCGTTGCTCTTGATCCAAAAGACAATTTTATTCCTTATCTCATCTTGATATTCATCTGTTGGTTTCAGGATTTCGATGGGACACACACAGGAAAGGAAAAAAGATAAGAAGTATCATTTGAGAATCCTAGCAGTGTGTAAAACCTTTCTGCCATTGTATATAGTAAATCTCTTATTGGGAAATCTACTGTGAGTAAAAGTTTATGACATTCAAACTTTGCTTCATGGAGTTTTGGGGTCTTCTTTGTCCACCAACATGCTGTTCCCCAGGCTCACCTACAGCGAGGGTTTCGTGTCTTCCAGCTTTGAATCATTTTGTTGTTTCCATTGTCTGTAATATCTGAACATCTGAGTGTTCATCTTTTTATTTTCTTATATGGCTCTCGATGTTTCAGTGGGTTGTGATAGATCACTCTCCTAAAAGGTTATTTTTATGGATTCTGTAGTTTATGAAATTTAATAAAAATGCAGGGTTATTGGATTGGTGTAGGCAGTGATCTTCCATATGTTTATATATATATTTATTTATTTATCAGTAGGATCTTCCATATTTCATTTTCTAATGCAAAGTGATCTTCCGTATGTCATGATTTTCCATGTTGGTCACCTTAGATAACTGCGGTAACATGAGAGGAAGATCAGAGGTTAAAAACTAACTATATTCTTCTGGTTGGTCAGAAGCTCAGGAATTGTTTGTCCATCTTTTCTGGGGGGCTTCTGAAAATACTTGTCCATGCTTCAAAACATTCTGAAAATAAAACACACACATTCAGAAACCTGAAAACCATTCTATCAGTTTAAGTTGATAACAACCTGCAACTGCAAGCTGCAAGCTGCAAGCTGCAACCCACAGAGAGCCAAATAAGGGAAGAAGTGCAGTGCTATTATAACAAAATTAACCATATTGAAGGAGTGAAAAACAAAGCAAATAATGGGAATTGTGTTTGGGCCTTAATATTTGGTCCCCCGGGTCCTCCAGTAAGGGAGCAGCGACTGCTTTCTAATGCAAATCTATAGAACGATTGTTTTGCAAGAAAATGACCAGATTGTCCAAAAAACTCTGAGCCTTAAAAAGGTGTAGCTTCATTGAATCCATCAAATCAAATTACAATATGGGTTTAATTTCACAAAAAATGCTGACCCACTGTGTTGGAGAAGTTGATAAACAATATATAGATGAAGTCCTGAGACTCAGCAAGCTGGCTGAGAACTATTTTCCAGTCCAAAACTTCTTCAGTCGTACCAAAATATTATATGTTCGCTGCATAACCTTTGTTCTTTCCTCATTATCTATCATTCACTTGTTTCTTATCTTCTTTCATGCAAATACCTTCCATGAGCATCGTAGTGGCACACCTGCCGTTGCATGGGAACCCTTCCGTGATTGGGACTCCAAGGAGGAGCATTGAAGCTTCTGCGAGTGGGACTCCGAAGAGGAGAATTGAAGCTTCTGCGAGTGGGACTCCAAGGAGGAGAATTGACGCTTCTGCGAGTGGGACTATGAAGAGGAGAATTGAAGCTTCTGCGAGTGGGACTCGGATGAGGAGATTTGAAGCTTCTGCAAGTAGGACTCCAAGGACAATTGGAGTTTGACCCATTTCCATTGGGGAAGGATTTTTCAGCGGTTATCCTCTCATTATTCACACGTTTTTCTCCGTCTTCATGCAAATACTTGCAGTTTTCTCCAAAATAACACTTACCTTTAGCATAGTATTGGCACACCTGCCGTTGCATGGGAGCCCTTCCACGAGTAGGACTCATGCATATACTCTCATCATTCACACTTTTTCCTCTGTCTTCATGCAAATACTTGCAGTTTGCTCCAAAGCGACACCTCCCTTGAGCATAGTAATGGCACACCTGCCGCTCCATGGGACCCCTTCCATTTGCATGATGAGATTGATGGTCTATTCCAGAGAAGTGACTCTGCGTGTTGTTGGCAACATGAAATCCATTACTTCTATGGTTCCCAACTTCTCTGATGCCATTATGATATAGTTCAGTAATATTTGCATTTGAATCATGAGATTGATGGACTTCTCCTGAAAAGTGATTCTGCGTGTTGTTGGCAAAGTGAAATCCATTACTCTGATGATTCTCAACTCTTCTGATGCCATTATGATGTTGTTCAGTAATATTTGAGTTCTGATATCTAACTGAGCTCGGATTAAGAATGTTAGAATTCTCGGATTTGATAACATTTGGTTCCAGCTGAGAGTTATTATTCTGCTGGCAGATCTCAGTAAGAACTGTGTTAGGTGGAAAAGATGGTTTATGCTGTTCAAACTGAGTAGGCTGATTTCTATAGATTACTGGGTCAACGACTTTCTGTTGTTTCTGAGGTTGAACAGCTGGAGGTGAAGATATGTCGGTTCTAAAAGGATCTGGTTGGAGCCGTCTTTTCTGCTCTTGGGTGGTGTTGCTTTCATTTCTCGTTACCCTGGAGTCAAAGAAACAAGTATATTAATAAAAGAGTCTCCATTGAAATACCTACAAACTGAATCCAATATTGGATCAACGTGAACTGCACACTATGTCGATGTCTTATGGCTGTTAAGAAGAAGCTTTTCTAGAAGGTGAGCGGGGATGGGTCTTGGAAGTTATTTCTGATTCAAGCTTCTAAAAGTTGATTTAAGTTAGTTCACAGATCTTAAATGCATATAAACCAAAGTAGGTTGGTATAAATCACTTAACTGCAAATAATTCAATGCAAGGATTTCAAATGCATTTCTAAAAGTGAAATACATGGGAGCTTGGTTGAGATCAACGAAGGAGTCACTGAGAACTCTATAAAATGTGGCAATGTCTCCGTCAAGTTGAGATCAAGTCTTATAGGAAGTCTCTGTTCAGCAGTTCTCTGTATCATAATGTATAGATTGGGCTCTTGTTAGATCATCTTGAAATAATGGCAAATAGGTACTTATTCAAGATAAAGCTTCCAAGTCTTTAGGAACTAAATAGTTTAAGAAGGTTGAGAAGTTCACCTCACATCCTGGAGGTTGTGGGTTTGGCTCCCCCAAGGAGCCAGCTGTTCTAGGTTTTATACTGGTAAGCTTAATGTGAATTGGCGTGTGTTGTGGGCCTTGTGGCCAGGTGGGTGTCCATGATGTTCAGCCGGGTGCCTGTCCATGAGGATTAGCCAGTGTTCTAAGAGGCCCGGACACCTCATGACCTCAACAAAAGTAAAAAGAAGGTTGAGAAGCTCACCTTTGTCCCCTAAGCATGTTCCTCGTTTCCTTGTCTTGGATCCTTGTTTCTCTATTAGACCTTGCAAGAGAACCTCTGGAATGTTTTTCTTGCAAAACTTTCCTCCTTTCCTCCTCATCCGCCCATAACTGAAAAACACAGATCAGCTTCCTACTATAGAAAGATAATGTACTAACAACAAGGAAGAACAGAAACTGTTGCATGAACCAACCTGCCTCACTGTCTGTAGTCTGTAAAGGTTTCTTCCCTTGATTAGAAGGGGGTGGAGTGGAGGAAGTGGTTTCACTCCTTTGCTCCATAGTACTTCAATCTGATCAAATTGAGCAAAATTAGTACTTCAAACATTGTGACAAATATCAAAAGAAGATGTAACAAAATGGGAGGTAAAATCTCATGATACACTGCATTATGAAAGCTCTTTACTCAGCCCTGCACATTAAATGGAGGGTAATCCATCTCAATGAATCAAGATTGTCAAAATCTCATGATACACTACATTATGAAAGCTCTTTACTCAGCCCTGCACATTAAATGGAGGGTAATTTATCTCAATGAATCAAGATTGTCCAAATCAGTTACCCTCTGGTTTGTGAAAAAAGCTCACAAGCCTAAACATATAATCATCTATTCAACCATTGAGATGACAAATTGTGGTCCATTGTGGATTCCTGGCTCAACAAGTAACATCAGACTTGTGACTCGTGAGTCATTTTTTTATTCCAAATATGTTTGTGTTTTAGGTCTCTCGCACAAGCAAACTAGTGATCTCATACAAAAGAATAAGATGGAAAGGAAAGAAGAGAGTTTTCTAAAATAAAGTATACATCTCTTTTCTTCCATCTGTTGTGATAAAAAATTAAAAAAAAGGTAAAGAAAAAAAAAAGCAGAACATAGCTCATTTTGCAGTGGCAGACTTCAACTAGTTAGGATATGTGAATTAGTCTTAGCACATTGAAAGATCAGGCTCACCGTAAATGTGTGCTGTTGCTTGGCAGAACCATAGCTTTCTTTCACAATACGACCCGCGACAATCCTAGTGCCACATGGAGGGCCGGTGGCACTCCTAGATGCTATGTTATACCTATGAAAACCGAAATCCAATTAGAAAACAGTAAAAATGAAAACATAATAAAGATGATACTTATAAAACAAAGAAAAAGGACCGAACGAAGGGATACTCAGACCATTTAGACTATAATTATGATACTAGTGGATTCCTATGGTTTCCACAAGGTGCCTTTGAAGTTGAGTCTGAACCATCAAATGAATACAGAATTTAGTAGCCTAAAAACTACCCAGTCAGACTATCAAATCATTCTCATGTCGGGTTTGGGATCATAATGATGAGTTGTAGCCTAAATGATAAGCATGTGCAGCACATCTATTTAGAAAGACCTTATAATACTAAATGTAGTTGTAGACTAAAGTATCCAATTGCTTTCCTCAAATCAAGCAGGAATTTAAGGGCTACTTGAATTTAAATTACACCAGCTTTGGGTTGCCCAAGAGATAGTTCAAAAGCTCACATTTCATAAACATTCTGTTCAAACAGGACGATATCTCCAGTGCATGCATCCCCTGCACACCCACAACCCATCATCAATTAGGGAAGAAAGATGAAGGACAACTAATAGCATAACATTTAAACTCTCTGTATTCATAACAACCTTTGCAGTTCATCACAAAGCTGGATACTGGGTACTTCTGTTCTCCACCACCATTTATGATCCTGAAATTACATTTATAAGGTAAATAACCACATTGGATCAAATTAACAATGGAAAGATATATCTCTAAAATACTTAAACCGATTAGGCATAATGGATAAAAGAATTACCCAAGATGCTCTCTAATCCGCTCAATGAGAACATCCTTATTACCCGTTAATCTTAACCCATTTTTCCTCAAATAAACTTTGCATTGATCGACTTTTAGTTTCTCCAACTGACCAGCTGTTATCATCAAAAGGGTAACAAAAAAATATAAGTTCTAAATATAGCTCCTAATTGAAGCATTGTATCAAACTCCTTATAAGCACAACCTTTTTTTGTGGAAAAGTGGAAGACCAAGGTCTCAAAATTATTTTTTTTCCAAAAATGATTAAGTACCCAAAGTTTTTTTTTTTTTTTTTGAGAAGTACCCAAAGAATGCTTGGTTCCTCTAAGATAATCGTCAAAGATAAGAGAACCTAAATATACCAAGAAATACATAAATTTCAATAACTATTTCAGTAGTGATATTAGCTTAAAATCATCAAAATCTTTCTGCAACCCCAAGATACAAATGATATTCAACTAACTTTTCTTCTTCTTATTTGTCCTGTCAGATGATAAACAAACCTGCAATCATTTTTTCAACATTCTCAAAACTTTTCAAATCCTTGGCATCCAGTTCAGGCAACTTTACTTCCACATCATCTGCTTCCTCCTGGCTACCCGAATCGATCACTTTGGAGATACTGCGCTTAATCAAAGATCCAACTCAGTTCCGATTCTACTACATTTTCATTTTAGAAAATAAAAAATGTCCAGATAATCAAAATCAGATACAAACCGAGACTTAGATTTCTTTAGCGAAAGCTTGGAAAAACCCGAACGGGTTTCTTCAAGGATATCAAAAGTCGGGTCTTCTTCCGAGTCATCTTCAAATCCTTCATTGCCTGATTCTTCATCTTCAACTTGATTTTCTCCTACAGATTCATCCATTGGTTTCTCCTCAATTTTCTTCATTGATGGGTCTTTTGTTTTGAATTCAATACGTTAAAAAAAATCAAAATCTGCTCAGAAATATTTAAGAGATGGGGATTGGGGGTGGGGTTTATGATTTGTTCTCTCTCTCTCTCTCTCTCTCTCTCTCTCTCTCTCTCTCTCTCTCTGCGTTTCAGGATTCTAATTTCTAAGCGTAGAAAAATGTGACCGTTGAGTGGTGTAACACACAGTCAGTGGACTTTTAAAATTTGAAATTAGGAAGTAATTTTGGTAATAAGCGAGCTGGGCCAGGTAGGCCTGGATCATGGGCATGGGCCGAGAAGATTCATTTTGTCCAAGAATTCAGCTGAACCGAAATTGATTTTTTGGTTCCAGTTCCACATATCAGAGTATCACATTGTTTATAACAGGAACTGATAGTGTATAAAATAGAACCCACAATTGGTTTAAATAAATATTGATTTTTACTCACGATAATTAAATATCAAATAATCAAAACCAAAATGCCGAGTAACAACAGATCGGAACCAGAACCAATCGTCTCGATAGTTCCGATGCATTCGCTCAAGTATCAGAATCAGAACCGATCCGTTGACACTCATAATAAATGTGGTTTAAAAACATCCGGTTCTTGTTTGATAGGGGCTTCGAAGACTTCTTTTTTTAACCAAACAATGCCTTAAATACTTTGATTTTAGTACGTACCTACTATTGATTCCCATCCATCACAGCTACTATCGAATGGTTCTTGTTTGATACAGCTTTGAAATATTAATGATCTCTTCCTAATCCTAATTATTATAAATGTACTACCAATTTCTTATTTCTTTAAGCTGGTAGTCGCTCTCGTCGTGCCGTAGACGCCTTAAGAATGTTTGCAGTTTTTTTTTTTTTTTTTCATTTTTTTAGAATTTTTGTAATTCGGCCTAACACAGTATAAACAAAAAATGCATGTGTAAGGAGAGTGGTTCTGGTGTCATCGTTATATATATATATTGGATATTATTTTAGAACCGGCATTCAAATATATATATTTGGGTGAAAAAAATGTGTTTTTTAACTTTCAATATTTTCTTTTTATGGATAATCAAGTTATTACCTATTAAAAGTATATGTATACTAAGGACAAAAAAGGTGTCATTAAGGATGCATATATCAAGCTAAATGTAAGAAGAAGCAACATAAACGACGCAGAGAAAGATAAACTCCTTAATATAGAGCACGTGGACAAACCTCTTCAACAAATACGTGAGTCCAATACTTGTTACAAACAACACTTTGCTTAAAGTAAAAATCATGGAACGTGTGGATGGTTAGTTTGGAGAAAACAATTGGCAACAATTAACCTTATAATAATAGTATGTAATAACAAAAAACAAAATGATATATGTTTTTTTAATATATTTTTAGATTTTAAAAAATAAAAAATAATAAGAGAGTGATACGTGAACGAGAAGGGTACAGTATTGTTAGAAGAAGCAATCGAGCACGATGGCATGACCCAAACCCAAGGTCCAAACCCTAGGTCAGAGGAAGGTCACCTAAGCTTGAGTCCATATAAGTTTGGCGAAAAACAAATTTAGTTTATAATACGATAAAAAAAATACTATGAATGCTTTCATCAGAACGAAGACTCGAACCCACCACTTCCCCAACATTAAAGAATGGTATTACACCCATGGTTGCACCAAAACTAGAAGACATGGTTGTGCACTTTTATTTCTACTTTACGCTTTGGTTACTTAGGTATTAAGTCCCACGTGCTAGACCGTGGGACCGTATTTATAATGGTTTGAGATGTATGACAAGCCAATCTTGGGGCTGACGACACTGTAGCATTCTAGGGTGGGTTAATGCAAAATCATGCATATTGTATCATTTTGACCTGGCAACATAGAGTTGCCTACCGACAAATATCACTCTCATTTTGTTTTTTTTGTATTGTGAGTATCTTTTTGCATCTTTCTGCATTACAAGTTATTTTGTTTCTCCATCAAGACCAAGTGATCAAATTCAATCGAAATCTAGGTTTTTTATTTATTTTTTATTCGATTTATTCAATTTTTTTTCTTTATTTTTTCGAATTTATAATTCAAAAAAAAAAATCCATTTTGTTGTATTTTTTTATTTTTCTGGTCATAAATCCATTTGTATAGACAACCTTTTGTATTTTAGTACTCTCTCTCTCCCCCTGTTATGACGAGCACTTGGCGTTCTCTGTTACAACTAGGAGACTCTTACTCACTCAGATTCGCCAAAACTCGGCGTCTCGAGCTGTCTCAAGTCTACAAAATCGATGAGAGCTTCAATTCCCTTTCTGGGTTTCCCTCAGATTGAAGAATACGAGCTTCTTCATCTGGAGAAACCTAAAAAACCACATCTTCTCTCATCAATGCTTTTTTAATTTCTCTCCCACTAGATTGCATTTTCTCTTCTACCTGCGTTTCTGGGTTCTTCTGGTTTTAAATTCACTCGTCTGGGTACTTCTCTGTTTCTCAAATGGCGGCCTCCTCCTCTGTTACTTCTCCTTTATGTACATGGCTCGTCGCTGCTTGCATGTCAGTCGACTTCGAGAAAGAGCACTCTCCATTTCCAAAGTCATCTCTGTTTCAATCTTCCAAGAGATTATGTAGGTGGGCTAGGAAGAGGAGCCTCGTTTCCAGATGCAATCGTGTACCCGGTGCAGATTCTCCAAGGGGTTTGATTTCAGCGTTTTGTGGATCGAGTATTCAAGGTTTGATGAATTCATGTCTGGCTTTTGAGCCTTGTGAGGAGTATTACAGCTCGAAAGGGTTGTCTTCTTCTTTGGCATTCTTTGGTGAAAATGGGTTCTCGTTATTTGGTTCAAATACTGGGCGGATTACTCGCAAGCAGAGGCGGATGAATCGAGCAGCCCATGCAGGTAAATGGTTACAACTAATGTGAGAATTGTGATTGTTTTGGTGGGTTCTGCTTTATTTATGTATTAATCATTCCTTTAGACTGGATCACTGGCCATGGTTGAGCTTTGGGTAAATTTATGCGTGCTTACCATTCTCAGATTTTAAATTTTATTTTTTTACTTACATTTTGTTCGTAATTTGAACTTATGTAATAGTTGGATTTATTAGTTTCTGTAGAAGGGGCTCTTAGCTACTCCCAGATTTCAACAATTATTATATGTTCTGTTTGGATTTCAACTTGTGTGCCCAAAAATTGAAACATATATACTTTTTAATTCTCAATAGGAAGAAAAAAAATTCTTAAAACTATACAAATTTATAATTTTATACTTCTTTCATCAATAAGTATGTAGTGTAATTAATATCTCTTCTTATAATTTATGTGTTTTTGGTACAGTACACCATTCTCTTTAGATATAGTGATTAAGATTCCACATGTAAGTATGTAACTCACAGTGGTTATATAATTTGTACTATTTTGCACTGTTTATCACATATTTCTGTGAGATGTTCATTTCTTATATCTTAACTATTGGTTTTCATTGGTGACTTGGAATCCAGACATATATATTTAAAAGTATATGTGTTTTTGTAGTTTACATACTTTCTGGGAAAAAGTTTCTTTTTGCACAACCAGTGAAGAACCATTAGGCTAGTAGTTCCATCAGAACTAGTAGTTCATTTGCATGTTAGACTAGAATCCCCATGATTCATGTGGCTATAAGATATTCATTGTAATAGAAAGTCAGAAAGACAAATCAGTGGTGTTTTCAATTATTATGTGGAATTTGTTGTTTCTTAGAGGCTTGAAGATGTTATTTCAATTTATATCTACCTCGTACTTGTGTTTGAAAGTTGATTGATTTACAATGACAACAGGGAAAGCCATGGCGGTTGCTGTGCAACCTTCCAAGGAAGTCTCAACAAAAAAGAAACCTCTTACAAAGCAAAGACGGGTCGTTGTGACAGGAATGGGTGTGGTGACCCCAATTGGTCATGATCCAGATGTATTCTACAATAACCTTCTTGAGGGTGTCAGTGGCATAAGTGAGATTGAGGCTTTTGACTGTTCCCAATTCCCTACTGTAAGTCCTCTTCAGTTATATCTCTTGTTATAAGTGGGTTGTTTTAGGTATTCATCTATTTTTTGAATTGGTTTTTTAATTTATTTTATTTTCCAGAGAATTGCTGGAGAAATCAAGTCTTTCTCGACAGATGGATGGGTCGCACCAAAACTTTCTAAAAGGGCCGACAAATTCATGCTCTACATGCTTACTGCTGGGAAGAAAGCCTTGGCAGATGGTGGGATCTCAGAAGAAGTCATGAATGAGTTGGATAAAGCTAGGTGTGGGGTCTTGATTGGCTCCGCAATGGGTGGCATGAAGGTCTGTTTCTAGCTTCTGTGGATTTAAATGTGGATTTTGACCCTGAACACAGAATAGGGAAACTTCTATGCGTTTTGAAGGCCAACACAGCTTGCACTAGCTGTGCTTTATTTTCTTTGATCACACAAGGGTCTTGCTTACTTTTTCTAGAGGTGTATAGTGGGATAAAGCATTTTAGTTAAATCCACTGGCTATTTAGTGTGCTATGTGCGGCTTGATGCCTTGATGGTACCTAAGCATCTAGATGTTGATCCGGGTCCCTTAAGCTACAGAATTTCCTAGAGAATTTGATGGTCCGGAATCCTATACATGAGCTGTCATGACTGCAAGTAGGGAAGGAAATATGAAACTTCTTCCTCGCAGTTTTAATACCACCTTAAGATTTTGTACACGAGTAGAAATTTGTTTTCTCCACAAATTTTATGTGTTTCAGATTGTCATTCAAGCACCATGAGATTTTACTATGAGCAGGTTTTCAACGATGCAATAGAAGCTTTAAGGATATCTTATAAAAAGATGAATCCTTTCTGTGTTCCTTTTGCTACTACAAATATGGGTTCAGCCATGCTCGCAATGGATCTGGTAAGCTAAAATTACTGCTGGAAAGTTAAGGTGCATTCAACTATGAGTTCTTAGACTTTGGAAGCAACCGTTTTATACTGAACTGCAGGGATGGATGGGCCCCAATTATTCAATCTCAACCGCTTGTGCTACGAGCAACTTCTGTATACTAAATGCAGCGAATCACATTATTAGAGGGGAAGCTGTAAGTGGTTTTACTTAATCCTACTCACTGGCTATTGGGTACACAATAAAATTTCCTTTCTATATTAGGAAAGATCTTTAATGTCTTCTTTAGTTTCTTTTAATTATTAAATCAGATAATAAACCTTAGTTATACCTTTTTACCTGAATTTGTTTTCAATTTATTGAGAGCTTGCAGGACATGATGCTTTGTGGTGGCTCTGATGCAGTAATCATTCCTATTGGTATCCATTTCTTCCTTTTTCCTGCTTGTTACATCTCATACTTTTTTCAACTTTATGAACCATTGGACTTTTTCTTTCTCTCTGGTGATGGCTTGCTGCAGGCTTAGGAGGTTTTGTGGCATGTAGAGCACTTTCACAGAGGAATGATGATCCTACCAAAGCTTCACGCCCTTGGGATATTGTAATTACCAGTTTACATTTTTCTTGTGTTTGTAATCTAAATCCATATTAAACAAACTCATAAATTTTGTTTCTGCACATTTGTTAGTCATCTCAGTTCAAGCTAGTTAATAGCACCAAAAGATAGGTAAGACAAAGTTCCCCTAGGTGCCTGATCACCTAGGTGAGCTGCAAAATTTTATCACAAAAATAATAATATTAAAAGAATGGAGGAGTTGAATTGTTGTACACATCAATCAATAACTCCCCTGCAACACGTGTTTGTGCATAACGGAGAAGAACAGTCCATGTACATAATGGCTTTATGATTGTGTACACTGAGTGTCATTTTGTTTTCTGCAAAAGCAAGATTTTGAAATTCTGAAAGACGAAACCTATTGTAAATTACTAAATATAAATGTGTTATATATTCATAGTAAAAAGTGAAAATAAACAATGTAGTGTGGTTCCGACTCTGTAGTATTCGATTTTTATGTTTCCAATAATGGTACCCGTATAGAAATATTCGTCCAACATGTCCGATTCTCCAGAACCCAAATTTATCCTATTGGATTTGACCGTCATGAACTTATCTAGTGGGTAAGATCTACTTTTATTCAGATTTCTTAATGTTAGGCGTGACTTGCAATTAACAGAATCGTGATGGATTTGTTATGGGAGAAGGAGCTGGGGTTCTACTTTTTGAAGAACTAGAACATGCTAAGGTAACACAATAAGAGGTAATTTAAAGAATCATTCTCGTATATGTCAGTTCAGTTGTGTAGCTTATGATTCCTTTTCACTTGGCATACAGAAAAGAGGAGCACATATCTATGCAGAATTTCTTGGTGGAAGCTTCACCTGTGATGCTTATCACATGACTGAGCCTCATCCAAATGGTATGAAACCAAATCACTGGTGAAAGCCATATTTCATATACATGGAAGTAGACATCTTGACAATGGTTTTAAGAAACGGGCTTATATTCTTAATCAAAGAAATCTTAATTCGTCTTTTTTTGTTGTTGTTCATAGCTAGCATTTATTACACTGCTTTGTCAGGAAAAACATGTCTGACACCTCGTGTCTGTGCCAAGCAACGATGCATGCTCACAGATTAATGTATTTCACTGATGACTGGTTTTTTCATCTGAACAATCAGGAAGGGGAACTGTTCTCTGCATAGAGAAGGCTTTAGCTCAATCTGGGGTTTCCCGAGAAGATGTCAACTATGTGAACGCCCATGCAACATCAACACAGGCTGGTGACCTGAAGGAGTATCAAGCTCTCATTCGTTGCTTTGGCCAAAATCCTTATGTAATTTGACTGCTTCTAGACTAGATTTATTTTGCTTATTCTTTTGGTTCCATCTGTTTTTAGAATCGCCACTCCATGTTTGATGACATTTCTAGCTTTTGCAGCTAAGAGTGAACTCTACGAAGTCCATGATTGGTCACCTATTAGGAGCAGCTGGTGCTGTGGAAGCTGTTGCAACAGTGCAGGTAATCCGTTTTGCCATTTTTTCAGTACAAAAATGAAAAACCTCCCATTACTAGAAGGTATACTAGTATACAAATTTTCTCTACCAAGAATATAGCGGACATGAGAGCGCTTATTTTGATCGTTGGAAACCTTTGGGGTTATGTACTACCATAAAACAGTAGGGTTAAGATTGCTGAAGGGTGTAGGTGTATCTTACTGTGGACATGACTATATGCTCTTCACGTAATCGTAAAACTAACCAAAACGATGTACAGTTCTGAGCCAAAAGAATTCCATAAATGTTTCCCATAACCAGGGCATATGCCATTTTCTGGCAGATGCCTTGAATTATTTATATATGGAAAAGTTTTTTAAATTTTTTTTTTAATTTGTCTTAAGCACTAAGATCAGGACAGCATTAAATGATGAAAAGGATCTATGTTGCAGAACTCACTATTATGAAGGCATAAATGATGAAGCACTTGCTTGAAAAGGTCAATTGCATAATGCGTCAAGCAATTTTCCAATGGAAGCTTATAGAACTAAATCAGTAATTAGATAACCATCTAATGCGTCAACCACAAATGAAATATAAACCTAGTGATCCAGTCTCACTAATAATTATGCCTTAAGTGGTCTCAATCTCAAAGGTCAAGTACATTAAGTCAATAATTTTCTTTCATCAGGAATGAGTTATCGATTTTCTCTATTGTAAGAAGGTAGATATCGCTTTAGAAGAAGCCGATACAACTTCACTATCACTTCTTGGCAGGCTTTGTTTACAAGAACATGATAGATCATTGAAGATGAATTGATGTACTGCGTTCATTCTAGACCTGTGTGAGAACTAGGTTCTGCGGAAGAGATATGTTAACTTCCTACTAAAAAGAAAAAGAATGTTGATTGACAAGAAAAAAAAATATTACAATGCAAGGTAACTCCATAGTTTTGTTTTGCGTGGTGACCAGTTTCTGGCACGGCCTCTGGCTAATCATAAATTTAATTTGCGAGTTGAGGAATTTTATTTTGTGTATGCATAAAATTTGAACTTCTTTTTAGATTATGGACTCATTAGCAAGAAATAGTTGACCTAAGAAAATCTTTATGTAGGAGAGATCTTTTCGTGCTAACTATCCCTTTGGTAATTCTTCCAAGTCAATTTGGCACTGAATCTTTTCCCCCCCTCACTTCATTTTTGTGAGTTATCTTCAACCGTGAAAGAACAGGCTGTTAGTGACTAAGGTAGGCACACTAAGGTAGGCAAGATGTTCATAGAAGTACTTCACTAGAGGTAGAAGCGTGTCTTGGTTTATTGTAATGTAAGCAACGTTGGATTGGCTTTTTTCTTTTATTATTATTTTTTGGTGTTACATACTTTCATCACTGAATCTGCGTGCATGTGCACATACTGCGGTATGCATTTCGTTTTCTTATTGAACTGGAATTGCCTTTTACATGTAGGCGATACGGACAGGGTGGGTCCATCCAAATGTCAATCTTGAAAATCCCGAGGAAGGCGTGGTACGTCCTCTTCTATATTCCAGTTGTTTTAAGTTATTGTATATTGGCCATTCAGCCAATAGAACATTTAAAGGCCTTTATTTTATTTTTTTTATAGTACACTTTCTTTAAATCTACTACTTCAATTGGTATTTTAATTTCTGTACGCGTAAAATGCAACTCCTATAGGAGCTGGCACTGGGGAATTGTGGACAATGGGTGAAAGCCCAGTCCAGCAACATCACAAGTGAAAAACTTGTCCATGAAGTATGGGCAGTTTGAATTTTCATACCAGATCCTTCAAATGCATGTTTCTGGTCACAGACAATACCTGTTGGCATTTGGCAAGGACAACACCAGTTGGACTGGCCATAGTCTAAAAATGTGGCTGATCAGATTATCGATCTGTAACCGCCCACCAAGTTAAGCTTTTTTGCAATCAACTTTCATATTCTTTTGGACCCTTTAGTAGTGGGGTCCAGGAAGATTGCAAATACTGTGAATTGTTAGCGGCACTAGATTGATATGATTTTTTAGGCTGTTGCCGATCTGTTGGATTTGGTTTACTCAATGTTTGGTTGTTTGACGAGATTCAATGTCCTTCAATGTCAGGACACGAACGTGCTGGTAGGTCCCAAGAAAGAGAGACTTGACATAAAGGTGGCGTTATCTAATTCATTTGGCTTTGGAGGCCACAATTCATCCATCCTATTTGCCCCTTACAAGTAACCTAGCTGGTGGGCACCTTCAACCATGGACTTAGAGGGAAGCTGGAAGGGAAAGGTATTTAGCATTCTGTATACTTGGCTTTATTTTCGAATGTTGAGATTTGAGAAAGGAAATAAGTCAAGGTTTGGGTGTAGTAGTTGGAGGCTCAGTAGAGCTTTTAAAGCTCATTCCTTCCTTTTTTCCTTGTTTGATACATGAAACAAAAAAAGATAAATGTACTGAGTAGATTCAATTTTCGTTATAGGAAGTACGATGAAGAAATTTGTGTAAAAGAACCTTCGTAATCGTATGAGAAATTTTATCCCATACAACGATCTTGTTTTGTAATGCTTTTTTACTCTCCCTTAGAAGCTGTTTGGTTGGTAGGTCTTGTACCCTGGATCTGGTCCATGATTCAACGGCAGCCCCTTCGAAAGAAATGGGTAAAGCTGTGCAGTAAGATGCCTGGTTTTCATACACCAACTTATATCATAGATCTGGTCCATGGAAAGGGAGGTTGGCAGTCAGCACTGTTGGGAAAACCTCATTGCCTTTCAAAGTGAATAAAATTGAAGGCCCACCATACTCTATGTGCAAGCAACCTGCTCTGTTTTGTTAGTTTAGTGTTTGGATAATCTGATCAAGCTGTGCATAGACATGTCATTCAGTTACATACTCTTTTGTATCTCGTTAAGCAGAAATAAGATCTTTGGTGTAGACTGTTAAGTCAGAATCAGAACCAGTTTGATACAGGATCCTTCCATGACAATCCAGCATGACCTTAGTAACCGAATCCTTGGTATAGGAGTGACGCTCCTGCTCCGGAATCTCGCGCTCCCGCTCCGAACTACGCTCCGACGCTCCCGCTCCGAAGGTATTTTAGAATTAAGAATATTTTTTAATCAGCTGCTCTGACGCTCCCGCTCCCACTTTTGTCCCGGCTCTCTCATCACTTAGAGCATGACATCAAAAAACGAATATTACAATACAAGAAAAATGTTAAGGAGGCTGACCCTAGGATCTCTCCCAACAGACGGCCCCCTAAGATCCACCGCCTAATGTGTATTTGCGGTCGGTGGGGACACCCTTGAAAATCTACGTTGGGCAGTGGATCTTTGGGCCGGTTTAGGATCTGTCTGTATAGCAGTGCTGATAATGTAAATACAATGGGGTTGGTGAGGAAAGTCACTTTTTTTTTTTCTTTTTCAATGGCGGTGTGTGTAGGAAGGAAATAGTAACGTTCGATTACCTGACAGCCACAGGAAGTTGTGAATGTAATGCAAATTCGTGTTGGGATTTCTATTGATCCCTAGATGAGTTTAAGGGAATAATCTTGAAGAACCCTAATCACTAAGATGATATTTGTTTTGGATGGCTAAGGATTAAAGAAGCAACAAGAAAACGGTAGTTGTGGTTTTTGTCTACCTTGCAAAATTTGCTTCCTCCTAAGGTATACGATGTTAGCTAATTCACTTTGTTAACTAAAACACCGATTCCAATCCGAACTTAATCATGAAGTAGTTAACATAATATTCTTGGGGGAGAAGGGAACTAGAGCGCAGAGCATTGAAAAATGCCCCCAAGGCAAAACGGCAAGAGCGGAGATTGAGAAGTTGGAACTATTGGGAGCAGGAGCAAGGTTCCGGAGTTGGAGCAGTTGGGAGCAGAATTGAGGTTCCTGAGCTGAAGCAGTTGGGAGCTTAGTAACCGAAACCTTCGTATAGGGGTTACGCTCCTGCTCCGGAACCTCGCGCTCCCACTCCGAAATACGCTCCGACGCTCCCACTCTGAAGATATTTTAGAACTAAGAACATTTTTTAATCAGCCACTCCGACGCTCCCACTCCCACTTTCGTTCCCGCTCCGACCCGTGCTCTGCTTACTTAGGTTGGGAGTAGGATCGAGGTTCTAGAATTGGAGCGTCACCTCTTTAGAACTATTCTGGTTACTGTGGTCCTATTCCTAGAATACAAATATCACCACAAGGTATCAAGAAAAATCCGCCCAAGAATCTTTCTAGGAAAAAAAATTTATCTTATAAAAAAATTAACTACAATATCAAAAATCTCAGAAACTGGCTCTCTCTCTCACCCTCTCCTATGGATACATAAATCGCACAGCAGCAACATATAGAACACGAACACACGGCCGGTGAACCCACCAGCATAGATAAATAATTGGTTTCTCTAAACAGTTTCAGTAAGAGAAACTACAAAAAGACTCATCCATTGATCCATCTGAAATGCAGATGGCAATGCAGAATATATATCTCTTACCTGCTTTTCTTGCTGGCGCCTTTCTTCTGATTCCTCTTGAACTTCAAACCCCCTTTCACAGAAAGGGCAGCAGCTGAGGCACTCTTCCCTTCAAGCTTCTTTGTCATTCTCACCACACTGGCCATACCCTTCCTTGCAGCTGCCCGATGCTCTGGCCTACGGCTCATCATCTTCCGGTCAAGCGGCCAATAAGCATATGGCTCAAGCTTGTCCTTCCTCTTCAAATCCCCACCAGCCTTCTTGCTAGCATACTCCTGTCCGGTGTACGCCCACCCAGACTCTGAAGTTTTCCTTCGCTTCTTCTGGTCTTTTGTCAAAGAATTTGAAGACTTCCGACTGCCAGCTTGACTTCTTGCATCTGAGTCAAGATTGGAGGGGGCCTCTCTCTTTGGCCTTCCCCCCTCGCGAATTACCAAGCGCCCTTCAGAATCAATCTCTGCCTCATCATCAGATTCTTGCTTTCTTTTGAGGTTCTCCGAACTCCGGAGTGCTGACCTGGTCTTTTGCCGGTCTAGCAAATCAAGTGGATCATCTTCAAGCTGGTCCAACAAGTCCTCTGGCAAGCTCTTGGCTGCTCGACGTGTTTGCTTTGACCTACACAGTTAATATACCATAAGTACTTTCAAATTCAGCTTGTTAATGGTTGTTGGCCATTCCTCTGATGGCATTTTCTTATTCTTTTCATATTCTTGTTGTATATGTTTCTTCTTAATACAATTCTATACTGATCCTACTTGTACCTATACATATGGCCCACTTACAGTGTGGTCAGGGACCACCCTTTGACAAGATCTCTGCCCTGAAATTCGTATCATTTTCTAGCAACACAACACTTGTGTTTTATTTTTCTGGAGTCCTACACAATTAACTAAAATTCTAGATCCTGCTAACCTCCAAAATCTAGTAGGATCAGAAAATGGTGCTTTAAAAACATTTTCAACAGGTGATGTCTCATAATGACACAAAGTCTGTTCAACAGTGTAGTAACTGACCTTAATGAAGAGGCTTTGGAGTTGAACGGAGAAGCAGTCAGTCGACCAGAAACCGTCTTTGCTTCCATATCACTATCCTCGGTATCTTCATCTCCAAAATCGGAAAATATTTTTGTATGATTCCATCTGCTCTGCCTGAAAAGATCCGAACATCCATCATAAATTCAAAAACCTGGTCAACATCTTCAGGCAAAAATCTTTATTCTTTAATGCTGCAAACAAGAATACAAAACGTGTATGGATATGGTACTCCCATAGTCAATTTATTAAAGTTCTTAGAGTTTCAGGATTGCGTATCACATCACTATTTTACTGCCATACATTGTTCACACCACCAACTGTGGATTCACAGCATGTAAACCTGGTCAGCCACTTGTGTAAATGATAGTCACTAGTCAATATGGTTTCTAAACTTCAAATCTGTACTATGTTTTCATGAATTCTTGCAGACATCAGAAAATTATTTATCAACGTGAGATATTCATATAAACAAGTGCCATGAATTTTGGGAGTGAAGTGATATAGTTTCCCCGAGGTTTAAAACAGGAAAACTGTTTTCGCACTACCAATAGTGATTCAGTTCTTGCAGATTTCAAGAGATAGATAGTCAGGATGAAAGATATCCAATAATAAGCATAGAAATTGTCACTAGATCGGCAGTTTATAAATTAAAATACATCAAAATATATATATATATAAAGCAAAATTACCTGGATGTAGTTGCTTTAGAATGAAGAGATCTACCTTCCTCGGAGGTGGCAGCATTTTTCCGTTCATTCCGCTCCTTGATCTGTAAATTAATAACGACAAAGATTGAAAGGCTTAAGAAATGAAAGCTCCAATAGCTTAGACATTTTTCAATCACTAAATAGCATAACATTTCAATATGAGCAGATCTCTCTGACCTTCCTTATATTTTTTAGGAGTTTCAGGTGCTCTTCAGGCATTACTGCTTTAACAGCATCAAGACCACATTTCTTAACGAGCATTTCAAGAAGAAGCTTGACCTGAAATACAATAAATGAGTACCACGAAAGTTCAAGATTGAACCTGAGTAATTTAAGAAATTTGCCCCCTTCTCAAGGAGCTATGCAGGACCATTGTGCATTTGAAAGGGGAAAATTTTTAAATAAAGTAAAGAAAAAGAAATGAAACAGATAACCTGAAAATTCTTTTTGATCAGAAAAGAAACCAGACAACCTGAAAATTGACACTAGTGGTTTCTTGGTTAATGTGGGTTTCTTTTTTGTTATCTGTTTTGGTTCACATACCCAAAAAAAAAAGGCACACATCAGGTAGGGAAGAACAATATGAATGTCAAACATAAGATGTATCACATCCCAATTGTACTTTCTAATAGTGTACAGCCAAGACTTCCTGATTGTCCAAAATTGTGATTTAGAAGGTTACTCCAGATTACCCTCTACAGAGGCCACTTAGGAAAGGTATTTCTTGATGAGCACTTTTCTCTGCAACACCAATGTTGAAACCTAGTTCAAGTTGTATCTAAAAGGATAAAAACCAACCTTGGCTTTGAAGTGGTTCTTGGTATCATCTTGCCACTTGAGTAGTCCTTCAATCATGCTCTTTAAGTCTGTTCGCAACCTCTCAGCTTGTGATTTGGCCACCAATACTTTCAGTAGACCTAAATTAGCCTACAGCGAATGAAATCAGGCAATTAGAGAATGTCATAGCCAAAAAATTTAAGGGAGAAGTAGAAATAAGGAAATCCATGATTCATTTCTAAATTAGCTGATTAGCCCTTGTTTCCAACGGACCCTGCAACCTTGCATTTCCTGGTAAACCGGCCGCATCAGCCTGGTGCAAGATCATGATTCCAAAAGGCGAGAATAAGGCAGAAACTGACATGGATGGAGGTAGTACAAGATGCATACCTCGAATAATGACATTGCTCAATAAGATCCATATTACTGGACCCAATACTGGGTCAAGGCATAAAATGATAAGGATGAAAAGAGCATTTCAAAAGAGAGGGAACTGGGCAACAGACCTTGACTATTTCTCGGTTCTTTCGCTGCAGCAAAAGGTATGCAGATGGAAGCACGTTGTAAGCTGCAGAGACAAGATCTGAGAACTCATAGGCCAAGCGAGCTAAACCTTTAATTGCAGCACTGATCACCTGAGGTGTTTCGCCAGCCAGACCACAAGCTACCTGAGATCATAATATAGTTTGAGCTACACTATAAGCATTTGCCATCCTGCCGCCTGTATCCATGTGATCCTCACAGATACAATAAGCAACCAAATAGATGACAGCATTGTAGTCAAGGATAAAATGAATATCCAAAATAAGAGTGTACCAGAGTTCTTACCATGTTAAATAATTGTTGCAAGTTCTCTTTTTTGCCACCTTGCTCTTCATCTCCACATGCATGACCAATTTGGACTAGCAAGTCATAAGCCCTATTTCGTGTCTTCTTATTGACCTGGAAAGAAGTTATCCCACAATGCAGTTATTCACATGCATATCTGTACCATGCCACATTGGATAAAAACTGAATAGAAGAATAAGAATATCGTTTTGTGTATAGGGATATGTAAACAAACTGAAGATGTAAATACAACTAAAAGACCAACAGCGATGAACAATGAGGAAACATTAACTGACAGGAAGACACAAATATTTAAAAAAAAAAAAAGACAGGAAGGCACCAATATTTGAAAGAATCTTTCCCAAAAAATTTAAAACATGAACAGAACACATTTTATGACCATATAAAGGATGCAATCAGATTGTGAGAACAAATGCATCTTAGAGATGACAATTCGGTTCTATCCAAACCCTACTCAATATAGTAAATTATTAACAAGGTGGAAAAAGCACTTTCTTTTAGAAAATAATAAACTCCATTTCTTGTTACTTTCTTCGAACTATGATTAAAAAGAGTTCACTTTCTTCTTGTTGTGCATTAAAATGGTCATCCAACAAGGTCAGAAAGAGAGACACCAAATTGCTCACATCCACACATAAAAAACATTAAAAGAAAGATAAATTATAATTTTTTCAATTCTGTCAGGAAGATAACAAAGAAAAAAAAAATTGAAAGGGAAAAGATAACAGCGAAAATACCTCTTTCACCGCTAGTATAAAGCAATTTGTTTTAGAAAATAATAAACACCATTTCTTGTTACTTTCTTCGAACTATGATTAAAAAGAGTTCAGTTTCTTGTTGTTGTGTATTAAAATGTTCACCCAATAAGGTCAGAAAGAGCAACAACAAATTGCTCACATCCACAAATGAAAAACATTAAAGAAAGATAAAACATAAATTTTCAATACTGTCAAAAGAATAACAAAGTAAAAATAAATTGAAAGGGAAAATATAACAACGAAAATACCTCTTTCACCGCTAGTATGATTTCAGTTAGGAAAGATCTTATGATGTCACTTTTCCTCTGTTCTGAAGCATCCTGCAAAGACACCCCCAAGTTATAATTGTTGATTTTTTAAACAGAACAAAGTTATAATTATTAAGTTATATGTGGCTTGAATCTTGATTAGACGTGACTGTGTTCCAAATCCAAGTTTATACAAAATAAAAATATTCCAAGTGAAACCAAAGAGTGCATCATTTCCGTGATAACCTTGGAAACATGAACGATCAAGAAATATAAGCAGTCAAGCCTATGACGTTTGGCTGAAAAGTGAGAGGAAGGCAGCACTTCAATCATCAGCTGAAGTAGGTCGTCAATCTTAGTCAAAAGGAAATCATTACGATCCTGTCCATATGAATCAACGAAATCAGTTGAAAGAACAAAGCAAAGTGCAACATAATCGAGTAAAGTCATTTAAAAACTGATAAGCTCAACACCTGCAAAAGATTGAACACAAATTACCCTGAGAATGATGGAAAGAATTTTGTATGCCTTCTTCTGCACCAAACCTTCGCCATCCTGCAAGTTGAGAGTCTTAATTATGGTAACTCCACATAACAAGCTGATAAAAGTGACCTCATTGACAATAGAGTGGAAAAGGCAATAATTCAGAACACTGACAAACCTGTAATGCAGGCTTTACTGCAATAAATAACAAATCAACCTCTTTGGAATCCAAACCAGGAAGAAGTGATACAGCCAAATCCAATAATTGTGCCCTGCCAGTACAAGCGTAGACAGTTAGCACAATATGTCTAACTATCTGCATTCAGTCATGAAATGAGTGACTAGTAACAGAAAAAAACTGATTTACAAAAATAACATAACAAAAAATTGTAGTACTACTATTAACAAGGAGGAAATCACCTTTCAAGCTGTGGTGAACTTTCATTCGCTGAATCGACCTGCATAGAACTGGAGTTTTTAGGTTGTTCTGCTTTAACAGCCTCTTGAGTCACCTTCAAAAGCCTCTGCATGGTACGTGTGAAGAACCTCTTGACTATTGCCTTATCTGCTATGGAAGCAAACTCACTGATCGTGGCCTGTAAATTGTGCGAAGATTGTAATATACTTTCAAACCCTAAAATATCACATTTACAACAAAAACTGAACAAATCGTATATCATGGGTTGCAAATATTTGTTAAAGACCATGTTAGAGTCACAAGTTGATCCATGTGGACACTAATTTAAACTCGGACAAACTGAGGATAAAAAAAAATTCATCATTCAAAATTCTAAAAAAACTTGGGAGGTTCAGTTTTCTGTCAGGTAATAACACTTTTGAGAAGTACCTGCAGAATAGTTATACTTCAGTAAGCTGACTTTACAATGTATTCAACAGTAACCAAAAGGCCGATGATTTTAGGAGGGAAAACATTCAACGAAAAGGAACAGTGTGGATAAGCAAAGCCAAAGAAGTCAAGGAAATAACACTATCACCTCGGATTTCCAACTGTCAAGATTTTCAAGAAATAGATCCACTTATCTGATAGATAATGTTATGGGATTGCATGAATTTTTAGACAAGTTCTGAAAATCCTCCATATAGACATGTCATAGAACTATGGAAGAATGTAAGGCATCGTTTGGTTCGTTATCAGGAATCAGGATATGATTCATTGTTTCTGGAAACAAGGCAAGATTTCCACACACACACAAAAAAAAAAAAAAAAAAAAGGTGTTCAGTTACGTCATTTTCAGAAATGAGTTTTTGGATAGAATCCTGGAAATAACCTAATATCTGGAAGAAGAAAAAAATCTTGGTTTTTCAGTGAAATTCTACCCGTTCACACTGTTACTTAAATAAGTAAACTAGAAAACAGTTTTTGGATGTAATACCGAATGTGTTTTAGGATATAAAAAATACTGAGAATACACCCAAATTTTGTGACATTGAAATTTGTGGAAACTCGTCGTTTGCAAGAAGTGTAATGGAAAAAATATCAGTTTAACACTGTAAGTAACAAGGTTGCGTAGACATTATTCATCACTTGATGGGGAACAGAGTGTAAGAAGTACCTGCAAACATCCACCACTATCTTTTGAAGACTTCAAGAATATGTCAGATAAAACTGACAAGAACTCGCGAGAAGACAACCTCACTGCATTCAAGTTATCAGCTGCAACTTGTGGTGTATAAAGGGCCCTAGCTCTCTGCTCAGGAATGCTTATTTCATTATTAGGCAGATCACTATTTTCTTCTGCCAATCTTTTGTTCTGTTGAATGAGGGTCTGCAAACTGGAGCATATTATTCCACGCACATCAGGCTCTTCACGAAGTGCACTGCATAATGCTTTTTCAAGACCCTTGAAACTAATAGCAGTATCGACAGGATAGTTGCAAAAGGCAGACAACAAGGACCATAGCGAATACACAAGTGCTTCTGTTCTCCTTGACGAGAAAGTCCGATCCTCTTGTTTGAGCTGCCACATGTAAGATGCAACTAGTTAGACACCACAAATAAATAAATAAATATCACTTTACTAGGATTAGATTCATACCCTTTGAGATTTTTGCCTTATTAATCCAACCATTCCCATAATTGACTTTGTAAAGAAGCTCAGTTGGGCGCCCACAGTATACTGCTTCAAAATAGGAAACAACCAAACACTAGTCTCGGATAGATCCTCAGACTCCAGATTAAGTGGTAACAGGCTCAAAAACGTTTCAGGTCCCATTGCACCAAGAGCCGAACCAACACATTCATGTAGCTGTGGATCAAACATGATATCAATGTGGTTAACCAGGCCAACCATCGACAGTTTACAGTTGAAATAAGTTAACATAATAAGGTAAGAAATTTTGAAGAAAAAAATAAAAGAAATGGTATGTGGCTTCAAAAAATAAGCAGGAAGTGGCATAATGTGATAGCTCCCAAGGTGCCAACATGGTTCTAACAACGTTGATCCTGCCAATAGGGTTCTAACAACGTGAATCACCATGTCGATTGTTCGAAACAGCAAGAGCAACTGATCCCCAAGATGTTGGAGGTTCTTGCATCTAGAAAAACTCTAGAACATAAAGTTCCATCAAAAGTAGCCAAAGAATGCATTAAGAGGAATATGTGAGGGTGTCAATACAGAATGCATGTAGAAAAACTCCAGAACATAAACTCCAATCTAAAGTAGCCAAAGAATGCATTAAGAGCAATACGCGAGGGTGTCACAACAGAAACTCTGAATCAAATTTAGTTAAGAGATTTTTCAGAAGAGCAGGAACATCAACAGGTTCAGCTCGTACATTTATAATTCATAAGCAAGAAAGTAATACACCAAAATTCATTATTCGCGGACAACTGGAAGCCAAAATTGGTGGTCCTACAAAGTTTTAAGCACTGAAAATTTGTCAAAACTAGTTTTAAGTCACCCAAAGATTGATGAATGATAACTTGAGCCCCAACTAGTGTTTTTATTTTATTTATTTTTTGATCTGTTCTATTTTGGCCAACTCAAACACCCTGAATCCCACTACATGACAAACCTTATGTTACTTTCAGATTATATTGTAGGAGAATTCTTTTCTAGATATTCGTAGCATTTGAGGGAGGAAATTCCATGATGTAGTGGAAATGAATTTTCAAAAAGCGGCATCATTTTGCTAGTGGCATGAAATATAGTTATAGAGTGATGTAAAAATTACAACACAAAAAGTTGACCATTCCTCTGTATTACAAAGATAAAATATTAAAGATGGTTTAAGATCATTAAAGTTTGCTTCAAGATTACCTGTTTTCTGTAGGGAAGGTCTTCGTCCGTCAGCTTCTGCATATCTGCCAGGCTCCTTATGGTTCCCCTCAATAGATATGAAGAATGTTGTCCTGAGTGTTGAAAATTGATTATTCCAATGCAATGACATATTAAATGGTTAGCATAACACGTATATAAGCCTAAATGTTAATTCTATGAGGCAAAAGCAATAAGACAAGTAAAACTAAGTCTACCGACTCTACCCCATGAAAGTAGAAATAAATTTATTCAAATAGCTGAAAACAAATATAAGAAGTATGATATCCAAAAGCCACTTGAAGACTTCCATTTCTTTCTAATTGCAGAAATAGAACTTAGCACATCAAGCCATGTGCATGTCCTATTTACTCTTTCCTTTGGATAGTGGTGAAGGCAGATTCCCACCAGAAAAGTTCCAAATGTAAAGGGGAGAGAAAAAAAAGTAGGAGAAGAAAGAGAATGTAAGCCAGAAAACATGATAGAAGTAAGAACATTGTTAACCAGATATCATTGTGGAATAGGAATGAAAATGAAAAAAAAAAACAATTAAATAAATACCTAATTTATCGAACATGGCGGAAACAACCTGAAACGCCAAATCCCATACAGCATTATACCGATAACCAAGCAAACTCTCAATAGTGGCACATATTTTCTCTATGATAGTTGGCCCAGACCTTCTTGTCTCTTCATCAGCATTCAGCACTATCTGATTCACTCCTTGTTTGATCAAACCTTCATCAATGCATGCATGTATAAGACTCTTCAATGCCTCTGTGGCCGCAAATAAGGCTTCCTCATGCTCGCAGGCCATAATTTCTGTTCAAAAATTAAAACAGGTAATGCTCATTATACATTAAATGATTAAACAGATACACCATTCTCCCTTCAAAACAAGCAGGGAGCTTCATACATAATCCAGATGTTCATCAGTGTAGAAAACGAAATAAACAAAGTGACTGAAAGCTAAGAAAATAAATGACAAACCTCCAAGTGCACTGAATACAGCAGGGAGCTTGACCACGCAGATTTGCCTATTCAGAGGGTAAACTTTTCTGATACCAACATCGAGCAAGCGTGCAGTGAATGTCATGCTATCGACAGATTTCTCACTTTGGGAGACAGAGGATGCTAATGAGCACAAAAGATCTACCAGTACTTCTGGAGCAACCTCTGATGTTGGGTGGATACAAAGCGCATGCAAACTATCAGTGATACGCCTCGTAACAAGGGGTTGATGCAGTTTTGATAGAGACTTGAAATAATTAAGGACGCTTGAGATGAATTTCAAGGACAGAAGAGGAAGGCAATCTTTCAAAGCATCCAGAATATATAAGACCTCCTGAGCGCCTCTTGGTCCTTCAGAAGCATTGGAATTTGATTCACCAGCAAGTAGAAGAAACCTTTCAAATATCTTCGTGATCCCTTCACTGGCAGGTGCTAGCACTGCGGATCTTTGAAAACTTTGTAGTACATCACAAAGACACGAATGAGACTGCTTCCTCACCTGTTCATTGTCTACTTCATTATGTCACCATACTTACAGTATATACATAATAAATGACTGTCTATAAGCATAATATAAATAGAGGAGATTCGGACACCTATGGATTTAACTAGGAGGTAATCCTATGCTTAGAACAGAAATAACTGGATGATCCCAACCGCCATTTTCACTCAATTCCTTCAGGTTAATAAAAATACATGGAATGTCCTTAAAATGTCTAAAAAGTATTAATTTTTCAGATATGTATAAAACATCCTTTTTACGGGGACGGCCAACATGCTAGTTATTATACACAAACCCATAAAACAGATAAATTTCATATCACCATAGCAAATTTCGATTCTTAGATAAGTTCATGTAGTAGAGGAAAGTTAGAACACCCACTTATCAGAAGATAAGTATTAAACATACTAACCATAAAGATGTTCACTTAAATTGAAAAAGGAAATTGAATTTTGATTCACACAAGTCACAAACTTTATTACTAAAAATGAAAAGTTAGAGAGAGAGAGAGAGAGAGAGAGAGAGAGAGAGAGAGAGGAATAAAAATAACTTGCCTTAGCTCGAGAGTCAGTTACGAAACCGAGAAGAATTCCATACAACTGAGAAATCTCCGACCAGCTACCCTTATCACCAACAGCGAGCAGATGTGAGATGCATTTCAAACCCGACGTCACGGCACCAACAGACGCCGATTTAGAACGGAGAATTCGAACCACCGGTTCCAAAACGAAGCTTCTTTTGTTTCTCAAAACTGCAGCTGAAATCTTTGGAAGAATCATGGATTGGAAAGTGAGAAGAGCGGTGATGATATGACCGGAGGGTTCGGATTCGAGGGAGAGACGATCTAGAGAAGATATAGTTGCGCCGAAAAGAGCAATTGGTGCTAGAGGAAGTTTTTGGTCTTTGAGCTCTTGAGACATGCCGCCTACGACTGCGCAGAGGTGTTGGTGATCTTCTTTTGTGGAGTTGCCGAATCGAGAAAGCAGGGAACTACAGATATCTTCATTATCCTCGATTGAAAGGGAGGTTTCATGCACTTCCAGTCCATCCATGGCGGGAAGAAAAAAAATTTGTTTAACCCTAGATGCTACTGGAAATTCAGTGACTAGGGTTTAAGCTTCCGGACCTCTCAAATCCTAAACCCTAGCAAGCACCCTTCTAATAACTCTCTGGAGTCTCCCAATCAGTATTAAAACTAGGGGGCTGATAGATACTAAGGGCGTGGGGGTGTTAAATTGGGTGATCAAGGAGTTTTGGCCCTCTAGTGGCACCTCTTAATCACTTATCATGGATTCAATTCCACTGGAATAAGGATCCTTAATGGTTGAGCAGCACGCTCAATGATTGAGTGCCCCATTTTATTTATTTATTTTTATATTAATAAGCAAACCAATTTCTCTCTTGTTTTTTTTTTGGGTTGGCTTTCTTTGCCCAAAGCTGATGATTCAGTCTGTACTCTCGTATTTTTTATAGGGGCTATACTCTTTAAATAATTACACTTTATAGTACAAAAAATACACCCTCCCAACCCATCACCACCACCGCCGCTGCCATCACCAGCAACCCACCACCACACTAGAGAGAAAGAACATAAAAATAGAGAAGAGATCAGATTGAGAGTGAAAAAAAGAACAGAAAGAAAATCGACATGTTTGAAAAACAACTTCGACCAACAATGGTCTGTTTTTTTGTTTTTTGTTTTTTTTCTACCGTATAAATAGAGATTTTCAGATAGTGGGGGTGGTGGCGGCAGAGAATAGAGGTACTGTTGGTGGTGGCGGAGGGTTGCACTTGGGTATTTTTTCAATTTGGGTTTAAGAGAGAGAGGTAGTAAGATTTCAAAGAGTGAGGGGATTGAGGTGCCTAGACTTATATAATGTTGGTTAGGATTTGAAAAATTGACCCATTTCATAAATTAGTCAGGGTTTGGTAATCTTGACCCGCCAACCCGCTTAAGGTCGACCCTAATCCTACCCATTGCCAAGTCTAGAGGTGATGTTGGTGGTAGCGGGTAGGAAGATGAATGTGGAGGGATGTATTCTTCGTTGGATGTAATTATTTGAAGAGAACCCCTTAACAAATTAAAGAGGCTTTGGACTTGATGCCCAAAAAGAGAGCAAACTCCCCATCCATATTGCATGTCCTAATAGTTCCCTAAAACCAGTTAGCCTTG
>MVGT01002328.1:214580-230343 GCA_002174775.1 Macleaya cordata | reverse complement strand
ATCTTTTTCTTTTTCATCAAATTTTTTTTTAATCCATGAATTAGTATGCTCCAAACATCTGGGTAACAAAAACATAAACACTCAAAAATAGTAGTTTTCAACAGCAAAATTCTCATCTATTACTAAACACACAAAAATAGTAGCTATGTAAAATGAGCCTGATGATGCGCCTTCAGGTATTTTTTTTTTTTAAGTCCTTTCTGAATGTGCTCAATGGATGGTGGGTTGACCGTTTAAAACGTCAGGCTAGCTAGGATTGTGTGGTGTTGCTCACCCACCCACCTTCCATACAAGTGGGTGACCAACATAGCACTCCTAAAATAAAAAAATAGACGTCTTTTTTTAATTAGTTTTTAGTTAAAATATTTCTGTTTTATATATGAAAATAGATCGGTGGATATATTTAAGTAGACATTGTCTATCGGATCACATAAATTTGATTCAAATGTTGATTTTATGTGCTTCTCACAATGTAGATCATCTTTATAAAAAATCAACTTTTGATCAACTTCATGCGGATCCTTCAAGCAATGTCTATTTAAATATGTCCACGAATCCATTCTCTTTATACATACGCAGATTTCCGATGCACAAAATGAATTTGATTAAAATGTGACGAGAGAGAGATAATACTACAAAATTATGATTGTTGTGACACCAACCTGCTATCTAGGCTTAATTTGAAAGGTTCGAATTAATTAAGATGGAGGGGTGGTCTCAAGATAGTGCATTTGACTCCATCTCCGCTCGAACAAGGGTGGCATATGCACCGTTAGGATGGGAATCCATGAGTTGGTGGTGGCTACCAAACTCCGTCACTGCACCACCTTGGACCACCGCGATGCGGTCAGCCTCTCGGATGGTGGAGAGTCGGTGAGCCACCACAATGGTGGTGGCCAACTTCGACACCTTCCTCAGAGCCTCTTGGATGTGTTTCTCCGATTCCAAGTCCAATGCACTGCTTGCTTCATCCAGCAATATTATCTTTGATTTCTTCAGGATGGCTCTTGATATCGCAATCCTCTGCTTCTGCCCTCCTGATAACTGCACCCCACTTTCCCCTACCTGTCCATATATAAATAAATAAACAAATAAAGATGCATATATATGATGTTCAAAATTTCAATAATAAGTTGACAGATGTTTTCTACTTTCTAGCCGTTTGTATAATTCTGTGGGAAATATACTGGAATTGGGCAGAACTGATGATCCAACTGACCCTATGGAGAAAACATTTTCACAAACTCTTGGCCATTAGATCGTCTTTATATGGGCTCCACAATACAAAGTCAGCCAGGAGACGGGGTAGGAAAGCGATATTGGGGCCGGAGGATTTGGACTCGGATTGCGCACCCCCAAAAGTTCGGTGGCCGGTCAAATTTGTTTGACTTCACCTAAATTTGGGGCCACCACCAAGATTTTGGTGCCCGCAAAATTCGGTGCCCAAACCCATTTTTGGGCTTTTGTTATTAAGCCCATGAGGCTGCCTTATAACTGTATAGGATTTTTGCCTTGGTATTAAGATTTCAATGATTTCATTACCTCTGTTTCATATCCTTGAGGCAAACTACTGATGAATTTGTGAATATAAGCTTCCTTTGCAGCTTCTTCAATCTCAGCCCAAGAAGCATTAGGGTTCCCAAATGCAATATTCTCTCTTATAGTCCCACCAAATAGTGCTGGTTCTTGCCCCACCAAAGCAATTTGTTCCCTCAACCACTTCACATTAACCTCCCTCAAATCCACCCCACCCATCATAACCTTCCCTTGGTTTGGATCATAAAACCTCTGAACCAGCCAAACCACTGTTGATTTCCCTGACCCACTTCCTCCAACTATAGCCACCATACTCCCTCCCTTCACCTTCAATGAAAAATCCCTCAACACAATCACCTCAGGCCTTGATGGGTACCAAAATGTCACCTTCTTGAATTCAACATTGAATGGTGTGGATCCTTCAATCTTCTTTCCCTTATTTTGATCACCATCAATCAACGGTCGACGGTTAATGATATCAAAAACTGCAGGAACAACCGTCGATGCACTGGATGTATCGGGTGCAAGACCTGCTAATTGCCCAACTGAGAATGAACTTAGAACCAATATCAAGAAAATCTTGTACACTTCACCAAAACTTGCAAGATCTTTTTTTATCAAATAAGCCCCAAACCAGAGTGTTAATGTGTAAGCTCCATACATGGACCCTTGAGAGAACCCAAGTGCTAGACCTAAAATCTGTGACCTTTTCACTGATTTCTTCTTGGGTTCTGATAAAGCTTGATCAAAAGAGTAGACTAGTCGTTCTTGGGCTGAAAATGTTGTAACGGTTCTTATGTTTGAAACTGCACTGGCAGCTATATTACTAGCTTTTGCATAAGAACTGTTATCTAATCTGGGTCCAATATTGATAATCAAACTCAAATAACTTGCACCGAGTGTGAATGGAGTTAGAGCTGCAGCCAAAAGGGTGAGCCTCCAATCGAGCGAAAATGAAATTATGAGCCCAACAACAGCTGAGCCCAAGCCCATTAGTAAGACCGAGAATCTATCGCCGAGAACTGACCGGAAACTGACACAGTCCATCGCGAGCCTCGAAACTAGAACTCCGGTAGAATTCTCATCAAGATCAAACCATCCTGGTTCTTGTTTTAGGATTGACTGGAATAATAGGTTTCTCACTCTCTTTGTGAGTTTTGTTCCAGCCCAACCACATAAACCTTGCTGCCCTATCATGGTGATGACACATCCAAAGCCCAAGCCTACAAGAGCTAAGCATAGAAACCCAACATCTCTCTCTATTTTCGAAGGGTCGTCGTTGAAGTAGATCTCAAGAGCTTGGCCGAGAATTAGAGGGAAAATGGAGAGAATTGCACCTCCATGCATACCCAAGAGAAACCCTAACAAGAGTAGAAGAAGCTCTGGTCTCTGTAACTTCCATATTTCCCAAAGTTGAATGTTCCTGGGCTTGGGCTTTTGTTTTTGGGCTTCCTCGTCGCGCCCTTCTTCTTGCATGGGTTTTATGTTCATCTGTTTTGAGATATCACTTTCGATGGATCTGTCGTACGTAGAGAAGTACCCTATGTGATTCTGTTTAGGGTCGGAGTTGGGCATTGTTTGGGAGGCAAGCTTGACAAGGTTTAAGTAGGGCCCAGGTCGGCCCATTAGCTGATTGTGATCACCAATGTCAACAATGGAGCCGTGGCTGATGACAACAATGGTGTGTGCATTTCTGACCGTTGATAGCCGGTGTGCAATGACAAGGGTTGTACGACCAATGGAGATCTTGTCGATGGCTTGTTGGACGAGGGCCTCTGATTCAGGGTCTAACGCACTGGTGGGTTCGTCTAAGAGAAGGATTCTTGGATTTTTTACCATTGCTCTGGCTAGTGCGATCCGTTGCTTCTGTCCACCGGAGAGTTGAATTCCTCGCTCACCAACCTACGCGGCCCCCGGAAAATAAACACATTCTATGTAAGGGACAATTTTAGACTAAGTGCAGATTTATGTTGTTATACATATCATGTAATTTGCAATTATGTTTACACATGTATCCATGGTTTTTAGACTGGTGGAGTGGATCTGGGACTGGGCTAATGGGCTCTACTGAATAGACCCACCTGGTTGGTCTTGCATAATACAATATTAATTTGGGGACAAAAAACTTCTCAGGGGGCACTTCCTGTTTACAAATTGCAATCCCAACTTGCACAGGGTTTCAAGTCAAAATTTTATAAAGGAAAAAGAAAGAAAGTTAGGAAGAGAATTTGGACCTGAGTGTCATATCCTTGAGGGAGGGCTGAGATGAAGTTGTGGGCATTAGCAGCAATACAAGCAGAGACTGCCTCTTTCTTAGTGGCATTTTGATGACCCATCATCACATTCTCCAAAATTGTGGTGGCAAATAGAACTGGTTCCTGGCCCACCATACCTATCTGGTCCCTCAGCCACTTCACTTGTAGTGTCCTTAAATCATGACCATCCAAGCTGATCATCCCTGCAGTCCAAATATATTAAGGATTAACATAATATAATAATATCACACACAGTAAAAATGTACAGCTTAAATATCACCTTGGGTAGGATCATAGAACCTTTCTATAAGAGCAAAAGTGGTGGACTTGCCACCACCACTGGGTCCAACCAAAGCCAGGGTCTTTGAAGGTGGAACGATCAGATTGAGGGACTGAAGGATTTGAGCTGTGGGTCTAGAAGGGTATGCAAAGCTAACATCTTTGAACACAATCCTCCCTCTAACTCCTGATATTGAAAGAGTCTTCCCCTCAATGTTGTAAGGATCAATCTCTGGGACTCTGTCTATAATTTCAAACACCCTACCCGCCGCTACCGTTCCTTGTGCAAATTGTGCGAAATAGGACAACGACAGTGCCAAACCCCTACAATATAAACAACTTCCACCATGCATCATAATAAATTCATATACATAATTTCAGTTTCTTGTGCAAGTTTTTTTGCCTAATTCCTATGAATAAAAACATGGGTATTTTGGTATTGTAAATTTTAAAGCAGATTTATGTCGAAAAATCAAACACCTATCTCTCGTGTTAGCCACTCTGATTACAAACATAATTATAACAACATTGCTTAGAAGAATTCAACTTGGAGAGAGAGAGAGAGAGAGAGAGAGAGAGAGAGAGAGAGAGAGAATTCCGTGTTAATTAGTTTACCTTCCTCCTACGTTGACTCCAAAGAAACAAGCAATAGCTGCACCTCCGGATATCTCTTTCCTAGCAACCAATTTAGAACCATACCAGAAAGCTAAAGCCCATGTTGAATAAGTAACCAAATATATGACTCCAATTCCAGCACCCTTAGCAAAACCCATCTTAATCCCAGAAGGCACTGAATTCTCTAGTAATTTCCTGTATTTCTCCACCAAACGATCCTCCGCCACGAATGAAAAAACAGTTCTAACTGAGCTGATGGCTTGCTCTGCGATGTTACCGGCTTTTCGATAAGAAAGCTCTTCTTTAGTAGTTAAACCAACATAGATAGCCTTATAAGCGAATCCGCAAAACATGGTCACTGGGGTGACAGATAGAACTACTAGTGAAACCTTCCATGACTTGATGAATCCCACGGCATATCCACAGAAGAAGGTGAAAATGTGATGTACAAAGTGAGCCATCTGCATGTATATATATGTATGTGTTTTAAATTTAGAAACCATTCAATTTCATCATTCATTATACATTGTTCTGTACAATTCTTCTTTGTCTAATATTTGATGAGCAAGTTCAGATAGCAAAAGACAGCGGGAAATATCATCAATCCCGTTATTGCAAAGCCAATCTAGGGTTGCCCGGATGGTAAGGCATCCCCTTCCCCTTTGGGGGGAGGTCTTGAGTTCGAGCCCTGCTAGTCTGACTAGCAAGGTTCCACTCATGTAATGGGTAGTATCTATACAAAAAAAAAAAAGAAAAAAAATATAATAAACATCATTATCGATCAAAAAAAAAAAAAAATCCCGTTATTGCAAAGTTCGATTAGCGAAAAATTATACTATAGTTACATAGTACTCTGGCTAGTGAGTATTAGGTGAAGCCAAATGTAAGACTCTTTTAAACTACAGCAAATTAAAGAGTATTCATATTAATTTCCAAGACACATATGGACACTTTTACATTACAATAAAACTACAGTAAACACAAAATAATAAAGTCCTTATCATTGGCCGGCTCTTTAGTCTTTAGTCTTTAGCAAGCAAAATTAATAATAGTGAGACAATGAACTTTTGGCTAAAATATTCAAAAAAATTGACTCATTAGTCACTGATTCAAAATTAAGAAATGAAACTTTTCCTAGCTAGCTTACATTAGTCGACATTTTAGTTATTTCAGATTCATTGTCTAAACTTAATTAATTAATTAATCAACTAAACCTGGAATCTTGTGTTCATATATGACACCGCCATCAACATATGAAAAGAAATACTTTCAATTTGGCGGATTTACTGTTTTTAGTGTCTTGATGATCAGCTAATTGGAGATATTGATCAAATGAAATGGAAAAAAACAAGAGAGATGAAAGATGAGATGGAGATTAAAGAAGAGAGAGAGAGAGAGAGAGAGAGAGAGAGAGAGAGAGAGAGAGAGAGAGAGTAGGAAATAGTAGTAGTAGTGAACCTTCTCTCCCATGACTTCCTGGATATGAGCAACATCACTAGAGATACCATGCATGATATCACCAGTGGTAACTTTAGTGTCAAAAAACCCAACATCTTGTCTCAATACTGCCCTTAAATACTCTCTTCTTATGCGTTGGGCTGATCTCTCCCCCACCATTCTCCAGCATGTTATCTCTGCATATTTATGTAAAAACACCATATTATCCTTTGGGGTAACAGGTTTAACATTCAATCAAATGCTATATATATATATTTACCCATATCTATCTAGAGATAGAAACGCATCTTACCCATGTATGCTCCAACTACCACTACTGCTGCAAGTCCAGCCATGAAGAGACATATCTGAAACACATTAAACCAAAAAAGAAAGAAAGAAAGAAAAAACACAAAGAATGTTAGAGACCCATTTTTCACAGTTTCACATTATACATTAGATGGGATGAGAAAAAGGAATTAAGATAGTTGAAGATTGATGAAAAAATATGATGTAATGTTAGGAGAGAAAGGTAACATCTTTATACTTACTGTAATATAATTAATATTATGACCCAGTAATCAAGATTTCTTATTTAGTTATTCTAACCAAATTATTTTTCAAAAAAATATCAAAAGGATAAATCCCTTTGGTAAATAGGCATTTAGTACTATCTCCACAAAAATGTGTACCCATGATTATTAGTACATGAAGCTCCCCTGTAATTTGAAAATTAACTAGTAAGTTCACTCTTAAGTTAATTAATTAGAAGATTAATCCATACCCTCTCCACATCCTGCATCATCTGGTTTTTGTCAGTCTTGGATTCCCTAGCAATCTGGTTCACAAACTCCCCAAACAGAAAAGAATACCAAGGTAGTGATCCTCCATTGATCAGAGCTCCCAAACATCCCAATATTATAAGAACTATATCAAACTTCGTAGAATACTTGAACAGACTAAACAGCCCAACTGATTGACTTGCCCTTTCATCATCCACATCATCTCCATCATCATCATCATCATCATCATCATCAAACCCTGAATCCCTACCAACAAAATCATCAGCAGCACCCTCATGATGATGACCCATTGATTGCCAAGCAGCATGACTATGATGACTATGTTGTTCAGAAATATTAGCACTATAAACATCATTTTCTACCATCTTGTGCTTTGCTTGGTGATGCGCATCACCATGTTCATCATGCGCATAGTTCGATTTTCGAGGTGGCCATGGATAATCATGACCATATTCAACATCCTCCTCCTCCTCCTCATCATCATCTTGATAGACACCCTTAGCTGGTTCACTTCTGTAATCAACCATATTCAGCTCATCCTTGCCAGCTAAAGGACTAGTGCCACCATCACCACTTTCCCTAATAATTCTTAAGTGGCTTGAAAACCGATGACGCTTAGACTGTTTAGCACCACTGAAATCATCGTAGCCACTGTAACTCTGTACAAATGATTTACTCAGATTATCTTTAGCGACGTAGCTCTGGAGCTCAAGTCTGCCAGCTGATGATGGTGTACCATATCCAGATGAATACTCAGGATTAGTGTAGCTGCGGTACCCACGAGACAAGTGAGAGAGGTAGTAGTCATTGGCAGATCGTCGGAAAATACGAGAGCCATCAGAAGGGGTACTGGGGGTGGTGGTGGCTGTAGGCCATGGTGCTGGGCTGAGAGCAGCACCGAGGAGGTTGTGATTATCGCGCCATCCATTAGTGGGATTGAATTGCCATGAAACCTCCTCTTGCCATGATGTGTCATTATTATGAATGTCATTATGACCTGAGATTATTGGAGTTGCCGGAGAAGGGTGGTGCCGGAACCTGCTATATCGAGATGGAGTGCGAGAGCCAATTGGCGTAAAAGAAGTAGATTGATGGCGCGAACTCGCTGGTGTGGTGTGGCGTTGGCGACGATAACCATGGGATCGGCCAGACGAAGAGTAGAAAGAATCAGCCATGCATGGATGGATGGATGGATGGAATGGATTTTTGTATTGGTGGGGATGGATGAGTGGCAGGGGAATGAATGAGCTGAGAAAAGCAGAAGGTGAATAAGGATGGATCAGGAGGAGAAGCCAAGATGAGAAATGATGAAGGGTGGGTGAAGTAGCTAGTATAAGAAGAACTGTGATTACAAGATCAAGGAGCAACCTTTTAGGCTTATATTTTGTCCATTAATGGTAAGTAGATAGGTGATTTGGAGGTGAGAACTTAGACTCATCCGCCTGTCTTTAAATATAGCAGTGAGAGGGACTAGAGAGACCCCTGAAAATAGTTTGATATGACAATTTTTTTTTGCTGATGGACATTTTGCTTGTCTCTTTTGATGTTCAAATTAATAAAAACAGGTTTAATTAACTTAAAAAGTTTGACCAGACAAGCTTAATCAATTTGTAGATTTCTTCTCTTCTAAAGATATGATTCATAAATTAAACAGCAGATAAGCATGTTTAGGGACACATAATATAAAAATAAAGGCGATCGACCACCGCCCATCCATGATCCATTGAAAAGTTCATATCTATATACGAAATTAGAAGCCGGCGATATGGGGGTTTCTAGACAGATGTCTAGTCTTAGCTCATTACGATTTCGACGACTAATTCTTGAGTTGATTAGTAAGAAAATTTATATATAGAAACTTTCGAAGTTGAGGGGATAAAGAGTCTTCCTGTCTTCATCTGATGTTTTTACTAGTGAGAAGGTTTGTTGTTTTTTGGTGTCGTTTATGTCCTTCATTTATTTTTCAGTTTTGAATAAATCATTTCATTCCATATTTGTACATACATGGGTTTTGCCGTCTCTCCTGCTCATGGACAGCTTTGATTTAAGTCTCTCTTGTCTTGAGTGTTGAGTTCATTATAAAGGACAGTCTACAAAAGAAGAAGTAAATTATAAAGGTGTTCCCCAGTCTCTTATGTCCTGTTTTACTGCATCTTCATGTAAATCAAATTACCTTTTGTTCTAAACTAATGACTGTCAACAATTTTTGAGTTGTTTCGTTTGTTTCTCTCGAATTTCTTCGATTCTGACAAGTGTCCAAGTTCTGATATACAAATTATGACTTCTCTGCAAACGACTGGCTAGGGGAAAAGAATGCACCAGTAAAACTCACAAGGAAAAAAACCAGTCCCAAAAATAAATTCAAATATAACTCAATGCCAATTGGCTATCGTCAATCAATACAGTGTACATACACTACACATTTCAACTGCTCAAAGAAAAACTGATTACATCAAAATCAGAGAAGGAAAACCTCACAAAGTCCATCACAACAAAAGTACATTTTGCTTATGTATACCCGTCCAGACACTTGGATGGATGTATAACCTATTTCAAGATGACTGCTGGCTATTTATGTATTGTATTTTTTTGTTTTCTCTATATCCTTTTCCTACTAGAGATCGCAAACACTCACGCTAGCTAGTACGATTCCTTCAATGGATGTCATCTGGGCTTCAACTCACTTCCCTTGCTTCGGAACGATGAAAATGAGAAGAATGACCTAGGAGCTATAAATTTCAGACAAACAAATAAGTCAACCAATAGTCTACCAAAAAAAATTAAAAAAAAAAAAGAGAAAGAAAATTTAAATCCATGAGTACCCGCTCAACAAAAAAGGATAAAAAAAAGGAAGAAAAGTTAAGTCCATTAGTTTCTAGATACATGACTCTCAAACAAATAGGATGCTTTTCATTATCAAACTTCCAGGTTATATAGATGGACTACCAACAAATTGGACATGTTCTACTGTCTGGACTCCAAAATTACACCTTGCTTCAGCAAGGTGGTGCTATTTAAAGGTAATGACTCATAAAAAATACTGGCATCACAATAGGACAAGCAGAAGACAATAAGCATGCTCTTGCCCTTGCCTACAAACTAGAACTTTTTACTCCTACCTAAGAGATTTCCAAGGGACAATTTCAACCGGACTGAATAATCCCGTGCACCCAGCTATTTACATTAGTTTGGTGATGTAACATGGGAGTAGTACAATTATCGTAACAAAATATGAAGGCTACGTAGTGTAGGATCAATGTCTAGACACAAGATTTGGCCAACTAGGGTATAGAATATTATATGTAGAAGCTTCTCTTTCTCTATCCACTTTTCCTCCTTTAGTGTCTTCGTTTTTACTTGCTCAGATCAATCTTGGATCAAGGTTTTAAATTGGATCCTTGGTTTACACCATTTGAGTAACACTAACAATAGCAAAATTAATACAAGTAGAAAACAATGCATCCACGGCAGGCTTTGGTAGTTTAAAAGCTAGAAAAGAATCAATAGAGTAAAAGGAACAATAGCATAAGTTAGTAGGCAAACCTTTTAAGGAGCTTCTCGGTACATGATCCTCTCTCAGCTTGAAGTTTTCTGAAGGTGCAGGGATGGAGCTATGTAAGGCTTGAACTGCAAGAAACAGGAGTCCCTATTATTAGATTGAGAAACCCGGTGCATGTAAGTCTCTTTTATCAAATTGAGAAACCAGATGCCTAGGTAAGCTTTTAAGTACCATTTAAGCACCAAAAAAGACGAAGAAGGAAAGGTATCAAAACGTTTGTCATGATGGTTCCTTATAAACGCAACACACCATTGGACAACCTTACAGGACCAGCTTAGATGCTTACCTGAGAATCGCCACTATGTAAAGTTCTCAAAAACAAAAATATAATCTAGGTTCTTTGCCTATATGATACCATATTCTCTGTGAAACTCCTACTCCGAAACAATAATAACGTAAAAAATCATTCATCCGAACTAAAACTCCAAATTCTGTTGCACCGCAAACCTTGTTCTGATCTAAGCAACCATGTAGTCTTTGGGTTTAACAAGAAAGGTAACAAAAATAATAATGAACAGAGGTACCTTGTTCATGGAACAACTCACCATCATTGAAGGAATCATAGGAAGTATGACCTTGTGAAAACCCCATCCTTGACTTCCGTACATCTTCTGATGACCTGTTTGCAAGATCCCGACTATCTTTAGGAATATCATCCCCTTCAGAAGTTGTTGCAGACATCCAATCTACCATACTCTCTGTTGCCCAACTTTTCCTCCCAAACTTCAATAACCGCTTAAACCCTCTTTTCACATCCTTGTGGGGATGATAATGTGCAGCACTAGCTACAGGAATCGGTTTTTGTGCACTACCCCATTTCTTCCTCATCCGAACTGCATCAGCGTCCATTTTGGTAAGTGACTGAGAATTCCACGATGCAGGGCTATCCTTCAGAGAGTCCATGGACGCATCAACGTCCGACGAAAATGTCTGGTGCATATGTGAGTTCCATGATGTGGTACTTTCTCCAGGTGAATCCTGCACAGGTTCCACAGCATTGTGGATTGCGGAAGGTGGTGCAGCAACCTCAACTACTGTGTTAGGGTCCACTTGAGAAAATGATCTATGGACCTCGGTATTTTCTGACCCAGGATCGCCAGATTTTTCTGATTCCTGGTTCAGTCTTGATTTTTCATTTTCTGAATCAGTAGGAGGACTTACAGCCTTAAAAGCTTCACCATCAATAACAGGGTCAAGTTGTGCCTCTTCCTCCACTGTGACCATTTCCTCCATTGGATCTTCCAGCTGGTCAGGTAATTCCTCTAACTCTTCTTCATTTTTCAAGTTCTCAGATGATGTTGTCAAAGCTTTCAACTTAGCGATACCAGCTCCAGCGCCAGGACCAATGCCATTACCCTTTCTGAGGAAAGGCTTTGACTCAATGTTCTTTGGAATTTTGTGGTATAGTCCCTGCTCTGTTTGCTCTTTAACAAATCTCAAGGGTGTTGTAGCAACACCATCAGAGTTGAAGGGCGACGAGTCCTTCAACTCACTGCAACTGGCAGAGCTCGTTCTCAAAGATTGAGACTGTCGTGGCTTATCTTCCTTGGAAAGTGATAACTCTTCAATGTTGCTCTTGCTGCGGGAATACTTCCTGAACTGTGCGCGGTTTGTTGTCTTGCTGATTCCTGATGAAGGTTTTGTGTTTTCCTTTCTAACGTAAGAGAAGTTGGTAAATGACTGTGCATGAAGATTTTCTGGTTGGGTCCGTCGCTTACCAGAAGCAGAGTTGGAAGTTTTGATGGATGATTTTGTAGTAGGCGTTGGTGAGGCTCGAGGGATTGAAGAAGACAAGTTTCTATTAGGTAAAAGCTTCTTAGTTTGGGAAATTCTGGAAGAAACATCTGTTAATTCCTCAGTAGATGATCTACCTTGTTGTTCGTACTGAGTACATTCTGGAAATTCAGATAGATGATCTTCATCCTCTTCATTCTGGACAGACTCTATTGGCTGCCGAGACCGAAAAAGAAAAACTTGGCAGAGTTAGCTACAAAGAATTAAATATGAACCAACTCTATGGTTTCAAGTTCAAGATTCAATTTCTCAAGTGCACATCGAAGCCTATCAGTTACAAGTGAAACTATAAATAAAGGATACCTGTTCTCTGTTCTTTTGGTCTGAACGGATATTGAAAGACTGAAGCCTCTCTGCACGCTGATGAGCATGAAGAGCTGAATCCTGTTTGCTGGTAGACCCTGAAAACTTGGCCTCCATTTCTGCTATACTATGTTCTAGGCTCTCCTCCATGGCTTGCATCTTGGCTTCCTTCTGGGCCCTTTTGGAACTCCATTCTTCCCTCAGCTTAGCATCTCGTTTCTCCATATACCTATTGTAGAATTTTCCCCTCGACTCCTCTGGAAGGCCAAGCTCCTTGAAATTCAGCTTCAAAGTACTACTACCATAATCCCAATCTTCTACCACCCTACTACTCAAGGAATTTACATCAGATTCGGCCGCATCGATAGAACTTCCAAACGATTCCCTTGCCGAGTTTTTCTCAGGAAATTGTACAGAATTGGCAATCTGCTGATCAGCTGGTTTGTTTCTCCGCGAAGAAGTCAACTGATCTCCAGGAACCCCCCGAAGCTTGTGCTCTGCAAAAAGCTTCTCCAGTTCATTTGCTTTAATTTGTAGCTCATCATTGAGTTCCCGATTTCTTTTCAAATTGCTTACCACCTGAACTTGCTCAGTTTGTGATTTTAAGTCTAATAAATCATTCATTACTCCCTTGCCCTGCAACTTTTTGCTCTGTTCTGGAGGAGCAGAACTCCGTCTCTGCAGTTCCATTCCATCCCGGCCACCACCATGATCATCAACCGTCTCCTCCTCCTCGAGAGAAGACACCAATTCATTCTCTGCTGCTTTCTCAAGCTGTCCTGGGGAACTCCTCCAATGACGGGACTGAGAAGTTGGTGGTGGTGGTGGGGGTGGATGATCAGCTTCAGATGATGAGTTTTGCTGGTCCCAGTCATCATCATCATTTGTTGTTGTTCCATTAATGGCAGCTGCCAACTTCCATGAGAAAGATTTGGAATGAACCAGCTGATGATGATGATGAGAAACCAAATAGTCTTTTGAACTTGACTTATTAATGTCCATAAATATATATCTCTGTACAAACTACTAGGAGGAGGAAGAGGAGGAGGAGCTGCTTTAGATCATCATCATCTTTGACCCCAAATTTTTAATCAACAAATTCTTTCAAATGGTTTCCAGAAACCGTCCCCTGTCGTTCCCTGTGATTCGTAACTTTGCCAACCACCACGACCTTAATTACCAATACCACCACCACCACCACCACCACAACCACAACCAATGCTGCTGCTGCTGCTGTAATTGTTGGGGAGGTAGCAATTTGGAGTGCTGCTGCTGCTTTTGGCTTGTTCTGGATGGAACGGGTTTTGACTCCTTCTTTGGGTCCAGCACGCTGAGCCGATGTAGCTAGCCGGCTGACTCGTCTGAGAAGAAGAATCGGTCACATTTCCCATTCATCATCATCCTTTAATATTTCTATTCTTCTCCTTATTAAAATTTTCAACGGTCCAGTCGCTTTCTCTACCCGCCCTCTCTCTCTGTCTTCCTTCTTCTAAGAATTGCTACTGCTGCTGCTGCTGCTCGATTCGCTTGCGGCACGTCGTAGAGAAGAGAGAGAGAGAGAAGTGGAGGAAACGAAAGAGGACTTTGTTCGTTGACACGTGGAGGGTTCGGATTGAACGAGGTGTTGTTGCCGTCCGACTTGCTCTAATCTTGGCTGGTAAATTGGTAAATGGCATGCTGCTGGCCTGCGGATGATGATGACGACGTTGTCAATGATATTTGGACTAGCGGTGAAGGGACCCACACCCACCCCATCAGGTTTGAATATGAAGAGGAAGAAGAGGAGGAGGAGACATTTTTTTCTTATTTGGTTGGGTCCTGGATTGAGAACATGTTTGACCCAGAAGAAGAAGAAGAAGAAGAAGAGGATATTCTTAGGGAAGCTCGGCGGTTGTCCCCGCCGCCTCTGGTGGCATGGTGAGGATGATGATGGGGATTTATGGAGAGCTATTTTGTGCATCTATTGTGCATGTTACCTTCATTTTTATTGGTTCAAGTGTTTAACGGTGTGAATTGAACCATAAAATAAGTGTGTTAACACCATAAAATACTTAACCAATAAAAAAGAGTGAACGTACACCCTCCGTTAAATGGGGGTGCATAAAAAATCCTGGTATATTTGAAGATACGAAGAATTCCGGCGATCCCCACTATCCGAGTCCGAGCTGTTGGAATTGGAATAAGTTCGGCAGCAGCCATTCTAAATCCAAAAAATTATCATCAGGAATAATACTATTTGGAGAAGGGTTTTTTTTTTCCAAAATAAAACATAAAATGGTGGTGAACCAGGGGTGTGAGGGATGCACCAAAACTAAAAATACAATAAAAAATAAAAATAAAAAAACCAAAAGGAAAATTTTGCCACCATCAGAATTCAATTCAGAAATAGAATTATCCAAAATTACTATTTAAGTGGGTACCCACACTTACACCACCACCCCGCCGGCTGCCGGTATCTATCTATCTATCTATGTATCTAGCTATCTAGCCGTTATTCTATGTTGAATAGAATCAAATAAATACCCCACCACCATGCCATAGACTGTACCAGACTCTCTCTCTCTAAATGCTGCGAAGTGCTATTTCGTAGGGAGTGATGCTAGAATGTACGCATATTTTGGGGGATTTACATCCCTCCCTGAGGTGGACGGTAGTCCATGCTTTGAAGTTTGGGAAAGACAAAATTCGAGGATGTGATTCAAATCACGAGGGGATAATGGCCATAGGATGGGTTTGGGGAAGAAAATCCCCCAAAATGTGCGTACCTTTTAGCATTTTCCTTTCTCAGGTACACCCACCTTTATTTAGCGCAGCGCAGCGCAGAACACAGATGTAGAAAACGGCTCTCCCTCATGAATGAATGAATGGCCTCATAATTGGCCTGCATACACACCACACCCCCCACCCCAACCCCACATTAATTTAAAAACAACATTTCCAGTGCGGGGGGAAGGCATCAAGTAACGGGCTCACTCACTTAAGCTTGACGACACCGTTGAGTTGAGGAGGTAAAATAATCGAGGCAGGGATTATGTTTGGGTTGTTGATCAGAGACTGAGATACAGAGACACAGAGAGAGAGAGAGAGAGAGAGAGAGAGACAGAGGGAGCAGGGTATTAGTATTACTATTACGAGCATAAATAACATCATGACCAGTTACTAGTTAAAAAAGAAAAAAAAAA
>MVGT01002328.1:110541-210639 GCA_002174775.1 Macleaya cordata | reverse complement strand
GTGACGGAAAAAATTATGAAGAATCGACGGCGTTGGTCCCTGCGGGGGAGAGGGAAAGACACGTGGAAATGGTGTTTGTTGTTTCTGGGAATAGAATAGATGGAGGATTTTGATTGGGTGTTGGTTGGTGGTTCAGGTTGGTTGTGGGGTTTCATTCAGATTGAAGACTGGCAAAATCCGGTTACACGTTTGGTTGTTGCACGTGAGGGAAAGGGAAGAAGAGCCGATGAGGAGGGTTTAGGGTCGGTGGTTACACACTGTAAAAAAAAAAAAAGTGAACAAAACAACCAGAGCGATCGATCTCTATCTCGATCTCGAGGAAGGAGGGAGGGGCGGTCAAAAGTAGTAAAAGAGTTAGTTACTGGCCAATAAAGCTTTTTAGGCCGACCAAATGACCGACCAAATGCTAGATCCTTATGTGGCAGGGTGAGACCCACTATTTTTCCTCTCCTAAAAATGTTACGAGGAGTTTCCAACTTATGTGGCAGTGGGACCCATCATGCCACATAAGAATCTGATATTTGATTAGTCATTTGGTCGGGCCAAACAGCAGCTCTCGTTACTCGCAGCTAGCTGTATGTACAAGTCTAGATAGATAGTGAGGGAAGGAGGGAGGGTGACGTCAAACGTAACTCACGTGGGCAGAGCAGGGCAGGGCAGGGCAGGGCAGGGAAGGGCAGATCTGTCAATGCATGCATGCATGCATGCATGCACGCCACAAGTGTTTCCTTTCATTTCCTTTCCTTTCCTTTCCTTTCCCATCCCTTTGTGTACAGTCAGTCAGTCTGTGAGTCAGTCAGTCAGTCAGTCAGAGAGTCTAACGGTAGGGGACGTGAGTCTCTAACGTCTGTCTCTCGAGTCTTGATCACTCACTCGCGTCGCGTCAGCGCAGTTGTACCATGAGAAAGAGAGAAGAAGCCACTAATAATCCAGACTCTGGCGTGGTCTGTCTGCGTCGAGGATGAGCAAGCAAGCAAGCAAGCCAGCAAGCAGTTAGTTATTCTGTGCTGTATGACCAGTCTACCAAAGTATTTCATCCAACAATCAATCAATCAATCCCCGATCAAAGTAGTTGGGTGGACGAATTGGGGGGTGGAACTACTTCCAATAATGTCATCGTTTCCTCAATTTATCTAGGGTTAATTAGTCTGAAGGTCCTATATAATACCCAATATTAAGGTTTGGATCCTACAAAAGTCCAGCTTTGAGTCTAGATCATGAAGCCCGTCCACCTCTTTTGGGGGACCTAGCGCTTGGAGTGACATCGAATTGGACCGGGTCTGCTCTGATACCACTTTGTCACGGGTTCGGACTTCCAACCTAAAAGACTAGCCTGTTAGGTGGAGTTGACCCAAACCCATATAAACCCCAAGACCCTCCTTATGCGGGACTAACCCACTTTGTCACTTATTTCACTGTGACACGAAGCAAGTTCTTTTCTCCTACAATTGAAATGTGAAAAATATGGGATCTAATAAGCCAACACTTAGTTTGGTAAGTTTGTTTGTTTGGACTCAAGTAACTAGAGCATGAAGTTGGTATGGAACGAGAGCGGAAGCGTCGGACCGTTTAGAGCAGGAGCACAAGGTTTGGAAGCAAGAAAGTCACCCATGTATCACCAGCTCTGGTTACTAAGGTTTAGACATGGTTTTCACAAGAAAAGAGCATTGGGGATCATCGATCGCATTGTGTTAAAAGATTTCTCATATCATACAGCCACAATGTTTCGGAATTCAGAATATTTCAATAATTTTTCATCCTCCGACGAATGGACAATGAATCGTATAAGCTTAGAGAAGTTCAGAAGATCACCATCATCATCATTTCATTTCTTTTCTTTTCTATTTGAAGAACCCAATCTGTATATCCTGGGAGAGGAAGCATTTTATCAAGTCAAAATGTCAATGGGGATTCATCATGAAGAAACTATTAAGCTAAAACATAAATAAGCCCAATATCCAAGCCATTAAGACCCTCACAAATACAAAAAGGATGAGTCTTTCAATTTATGGGTTGTTCTATCTCGAATATCCGCTGGAAGAAATCGAAATGTTAAGTATAAAATCAAAATCATTTGCAAGAATACAAAAAATTCAGCAATAAAATGATGACGGATCATTCTAAACAACAACTGCTAAAGGCAAATATAGCAATTAATCTAACAGGACACGGAACCTACAAGCCGATGATGTAGTTGAAATCTTTACACTCATGATAACGTCAACAGTCTTTTCCATCAGAAAATACCTACTAGTGTGGTTTCGGAACATACCCATCAACAGCAAAGTTTCGAGTGGCAGATGGCAGCACTAAACGAAGTCCATCAAGTTCAGGCTTTGCAATCACTTGACAGCCTAAACGAGACCTGCATGATTCCAAATAAGCAAATCATACTATATTCGATGGGTGAGCAAGAAACCCTTTTTAAAAAAAAAATCAAGGAAATGGAAGAGAGACCCACGTTTCAGTAAGACCAAAAGCAAGATCCAACATGTCATTCTCCTCATCTGTTGGATCTTCCAATTTATTGTAGTAGCCCATGTCCTAAATGTAACCCATCAGTCAGTTTCAAACAATAGCTCATTAAAGCCTCAGAACTCCCACCAATTGATGTAGTAAAACGAGTTGGCAATTACATACCGTCACAATTACATGGCATGTGGAACACGCAATGGAGCCTTCACATGCTCCTATATTCACGTTAAAAGCAAGTGATCAATTTCGCTTTAAAATTCAAAAAAAAAAAAATTGAGTAACAGGGAATGGAAATACGCCCTTCAATAGTTAGGGTTAGATAATATTCAAATATGTTCCCACAACTAATCCAATAACATGAAATGATAAATGATGACTTATTCAATGTGGTTTGAAACAGGTATACAGCAGCTACAATCAATTTTGAAGAGTACTATGAATTGAGACTTGAGTACTTTTTGATCCCTTGAAAATGGCATCTCCTGATTTCATTTCCATCTTGTAATGAATTTGTGCCCTATAGCTCTAGATCAAGTTGAATCGCAAATAAAATTAAGTGTCTTGATCCGAACTAAAATGAAGATGATGAATGACAAAAGGATAATAAATGGGAGAAGTACATTGTTGGGACACTTAATACAATGAATAATGTATTCCTTAGAAAACTTACCTTCAAGCTCAATGTCATTTTCGTGGGCAGCTTCTAGCATTGACATTCCAATAGGGACCTTGATATGCTTCTCCTCTCCATCCTTGTCAACAAATGTCACTGATACCCTGCGTGGAAGAAGAGAACTGAGTTTGAAGAAACCTGAAAGATAACATCACTGCAGATTAAAATTAAGTTATGGTGTGGTTCTGTTTATGTTCGAGGAGTGCGGTGCCTCTGATCTCTATGAACACCTTATGTTCTCCAATTGATGATGGCCCAATTCCTTGATTGCTCGCTCATGGCCCACTGATTGCATTGGTTAGATGATCCGAAAATTCAATTAGTGAATGTTTTTAAGACCATTAGGACATAGCTTTATTGTTTGATGGTGCTATAATTCTTCATAACAATCACAAATGAAAAATGTCTTGCACTTCACGCAGAAGAGGAATAACTTACTTCTCTTCCCGCCCATTCCCCTCCTCACGAACATCATTGACAACTGTGGTAGAGAAAGGATGATGCTTCTGAAACATGACATAATGAGATGATATTAGGTTTCTCATTGTGGTGTGAACATCAGATTGCTTCTGAAACCCACATATTCAGATAAGCTTAGGTCTCTCCACTGTAGTTCAAACATGATATTAGTAGCAATCTTAAGCACTGTAGGGTTACTAAGATAAGTTTTCTATGGAAAACCTGTAACTTCTCATGATTCCTAGTTCCACTCACAAAACTTTTAAGAGACTTCGTAGTCACAACATTTTTAAGTTGGAAACATTAGGAAATGTTTTTCTTCTTTTCTGAGAGGAAAACATTTCCAAATGTTGTGGTTCCACAGACCTACACACCGCGCCACCTCTGCCTTCCAACTCATTTGCATGTCCTTCCTAGATGGCCTAAAACCAATTTTTGCTGCAACTTAAGTATTTCTATGTAGCACTGTGCTCGAAAAGTATTTTTAATTATCAGATAGCATATGTGCAAGAGTTAGTTTCCCATTGGAAAACTTTTCCTGGAAAAGCAAACAGGGACATCGAGAGAAAAAAAGTACAAAACACTTAAGACAATACCGATTATGAAGCTGAGACAAAATCAAACCATCGAAAAAATAAAGGATCACTGTAGATAGCTCTTAGGGTTTGGCGACAAAGACTACTCTGATCTAGGAAATTGAAAAGCCTAGCAATTGCATCCTTTGCCTTGACAACTGCTACTGTAGTGTGCTTTCAGCTTTTCACAGACTATCCTATAATCTGTGGGGTTTTTATGCCTAATAAATGCACACCCCACCCACACACCTTTTTACTGTATCCTAGATTCCCATTAACCAATAGTTCTGCAACAGCTTATGTGAGTGAATCAACCATTAACTGCTACGAGTCAAACATTCAATCCAAAAAATCACAGCCTTAAGATTGAAGTTCCTATTACTAAGTCAATTATCTAGAAGTCTAGGCTTAATAACAAAACGAAGCAACCAGGAAGTAAACAAAACGTAGCAAACACAGTCATACAATACTAAAGTTAACAAGTTGGTGGCCAGATGACAATATGAAAAGAAGAGGGCTAACCAAAGTTTGTAAAAAACGACTGTAAGGTAGTGCATATCCCATTCTAGTTACAGGGGTGAATTGGCCTGCAAAAAGGAGGCAATGTATTGTGATCAATTAGATTAAACTATATCAATATATCATCTACTTTACATGTATATGGATCAAAGTTTCATTGAAGATAGTTAAACTATATAGACGTTCAAGCGGCGTAGATAAGAACATCTTGTGTAAATCATCAAGGCAATGGAGATTATAACTTCTTGGTTTTTCAGCACTCACCAGGAATGCTCCCTCAGACATTGATTTTACAAACAAAGCCTGGATTATTCAATCCCTTTTAACTGATCCCAAGTTTTCTTTTTATGCTACTCAAGCATTGAGCATGTTTTAGTGTACAAGCTAGCAAATGGGTGATTTCTACATTTAAGTTTTAAAAACAGAGCAACAATCAAACAAAAAAAGAAAGAAAGAAAAAGTTATGAATAGTGCTACTTTCCTATCTGCTTCCTATTGCATGAGCATACGCATGCAATGAAAAGGAAATCTAGATGCACCAAATGCAAATTCCCACAAGATTATAATACATGAAAGCAACTGTAGGGAATGCCAATTTTGTCTCCAACCACAACTTTACTTCTACTAGTCCATTGGAGTTTCCATAAAGCTCCATGACATCTAAATTTTTTTTTGAGTAAGTACTGACCAACCAAATATATCAAGGCTAGTGTAGAAACTGAGGATGATCAATTTCTGTGTCCAATCTATGAATGCCAGAGCTGCTTAGATTTTTATTTTTATTTTTTTTTGTTTTTTTTTTTGTTTTTGTTCTTTTTTTATGTCTCAATCAAATAAGATCCACACCTTCTCTTTTCAGACCTTGGGGGTGATTGTTTTTTTTGCCTCTAACTAGTGGTAGACCCACTAAAAATGTTCTTTATTTCTAACCACTAACTAGTGGTAGTAAGAGGAAGACCTTTATTTTTGGGTTTGAAACCCATTAAGTGGTAGTAAGTTATCTCAAACCACTTACTACCACTTAATGGGCTTGAAGTCTTTAATTGAAGGTTTTCCACTGGTTAAAAACAAAGAACATTTTTTATGGGCCTACCACTAGTTAGAGGCTAGTTTCATAAGTTAGCTAGATGACGAGATTCTAATGATTGACACCCATCTCGAAGACTTAAATCTTTTGGCAAACAATGATTGTGTTCAGTCTTGCTATAATAATCTCAAAGGCAAACTTTTTGATCTACCTGCTAATTTTCTGATATAAGCTTTATAGGGTTAAGAAAACATATGAACTGATAATCCACGTTTCTGTCAATTACTTTGCCTCTCATATGCTTCAACAAGGTAAGTTGGAGATTGTGTTCATAATTAGTTTCAGTTTCACCCTTCCTAATGCATCTCATGTAGTACCTTTTATCTCTTTCACCCTTCTATATGATCAACCGGCAACAACTTACAATTTTCTCCAACATCATGTCGACAATAAGGTTCCACAAACAACATATAAACAATTACCACATAGCAGTGTGCGCCCCCAAAAAAAAAAAAAATTCCTATTAGAATCACGCGATCAGAATCAAATTTGTATGTGCTCATGGAAGTAACTAATTAGTACCCAAAATACATCCCTTAACCCTAATCACCTATTCTTCACCAATCACCATGTGTATGTAGTTAGTGCACTTTACTGCTTACAAATTGCTTCAATGTTTTCTAGTATCTTTGATTCTCAAATATAAAATTATCCAAGTTTAAGAAGAAAAATAATGAAATTGAAGATTAATGAATCAAATTCAACCTAACAAACCCAATACCACAAATTTTCTAAGAAAAGAATGGAAAACATTTATGGTACCTGTTATTGTAAGCTCCCTGGCCACCCAAGACCCAACTTGTGAAAGCGCAGATTTGAACATAATCATACCAAGCAAACTAACAATTCATTCACAGACAACAAAAAAATAATAATAATAATAATAATTAGAATATCATTCAAAAACTCTTCCCAGCCACAAAGACAAAGTATTAATTGGGAAAGATTGAAGGAAACAAGAAAAAACGTACAGTACAATAGAAATGAAAAAAACTAGCAACCGGAAAACCGTACCGGATGGAGTGAGGAGGAGGATCGACTTATTAATATTACCACTACTGCAGAAGAACGAATTGAACCTGCGAGCTAAATTACAGAGTCTAAAATGGCCTCTCCCTCCCTCCCTAGCTATAAATAAAGAAGAAAGGGTTTCAAACTTCAAATCGCACCAACCATAACTAAAAGGAATTAAACAATAAATAAAATAGGAAAAATGTAATTAAACATCCCTAAACCTAAGTCCATCTAAGGTGAGTTTTTCACATTCTAGGACGGCAAATTGTAACCGAGGATTTACAATTCACTGATTTTGTCTCTTTTATTTAGGAAGTGGCCCCATTAGTGCATCTCTAATGCTAATGTGCTTTATTTCCTATGTGGTATGGCTCTCAATATGTCCTCAGGCCCGGCTCTGGGCCAAGGCCACCAAGGCAGCCGCCTTGGGCCCCCACCTTAGAAGGGCCCAAAACATTGTACACCCCTATTTATGTATGCATGTAATATGGTATAGCAAAATTTTTTTTATTAATTTAATTTATTTAAAATAATAAAACTCAACCAAAAAAGCTTTACAAATTTTAAAAAAAATTTGGGCCCCCTTCCGTCACGTTTTGCCCTTCTACACATCAGTAATTATTTAAAATCAAAACACTTTTGCAAATTACTCCAGTGAAACTAAAATATTGGGCCATTACCTTTAGGTATTGTCTCGTTCTTCTCACTTTACCTTCTACCTCTTCTTCTTTTTTTATCCGTCCAAACTTACCTTCTGGCTTCCGGCAAACCCAAGTACTAATAGTCTTACTTTTTGAGTTGTCTTCATTGCAATATGAGAATTTTTAGGGTATGACTATAGGCATTGCCCCATTGACCTTTATTTGGATCTTATAAAATTAAGAACTAAATTGGCTTAACAAAAAAAAAAAATTTGGAATAGTTTTTTATTTACTTTTTACATTTACCATTTTTAGGGGGCCCATTTCTATGAGTTCGCCTTGGGCCCCCAAATCTCAAAGACGGCCCTGTATGTCCTCTTGATACTTTTTTTTTATCTGGCGAAAAAATCTCCAATTTATATTGAAGAGAAAAAGCATCTCCAATGCAAATGTGATCAGCTTGTTTGTTTTACCTATGTGGCACTTAATTAATTAAATATGTTTTATTATTCTTTTAATTATAAAATTAGAAATAGATTACTAGGATGGGAAAACATCCTCTTAGTAAACCTCTAAAACAAGATGACGGACTAGAGGATGTCTTCCCACCCATATGCCACATCATCTTCACATTAGTTGAGCACATTTGCATTGGAGTGGTTTTAAGGATAAATTAGATGTGCTTCCTATGTGGCACAACACTTTTGAGCCGACCATACTTGTATTGGAGAGGCTCTTAGAAGATGAGGGTAAAATGGTTAAAAAGTATGAATAAATTATGACAAAACACCCCTTCTTCATTCGGACTACACTTACTCTTGCACCTTATGTACATTGCCGTGTCAAATCTTGTAGAGATGATCCAAAGGTTGATTTTGATTTATAAGATAAACCATAAATAAATATCTATAGTATATATAGAAGGAGCGTGGGTGATGAACAGTGTGGCTCAACCGAACCGCACTAAAAATCTGACGCACGGCATAGCTCGTGGGATACTTAAAGAATTGTAATTTATAAGTTTTTTTATAGTCTGTTTGGAGTTGGACAAGGGATTTTAGGGAGAGATTTTGTGGAGACCAGAAATTTTGAGGATAAATATAACATGATTTTTCCACCAAATCCCTGGTCCCCACAAAATCCCTCCCCCGAATCCCTTGTCCAAACAGAATCTTAGTTCTGTTGGGACCGACAATATTTCTGTCCCAAGTGGAATCATCAACTGTCCTTGTGAGTGTGGTGATTCCTTTAGCAAAATAAAGTTGATGTTGGAAGTAATGGTGGAGAGATGAATGGCGCGCATTGTGGAGAAAAATTGTTCATGAAAAATTTGGAGGCAAGATTTTGGCGGCTGGGCTCCCATCGATCTTATTCTTTCTCACTAACGGGTCCACGGGTGTTTGGAAGGGAATGTACGTGTTGAAAAATCTCCATGTCGAAACAACATTCAGTACTGAAAATCAAAATGAAACATTCAAAATACAGTGACATTGACACTAGCTTAAGCAGTAAGCAGTTTATGAACCCCTTCATCTTCAATATACGGAAAATTGAAGACATACAGACCAACACATCAGCTAAAATGAGTCGATGTGAGCCTCATTATAATATATATATAAAGATGATCACAAATCACTTTAGTTACAAAAATTGTTGAGAGGCATTTGACTCGTCAAATTTCCCTCCCAAATTATACACCATAATCACTGGCTTTCCCCTATATAATTGGTAACGACGCCTTTGCGTTATGAGAAGTTTAACCATGGAAAACAAGATCCATAGGCCAGCTATCTACCCGCCTTCCGTTTCTTTCAACATTTCCTTATTATCCTTCCAGTACCCTTTGATTCAGGAAGCTAGAATTTCCGTCATATAAAGCACCTTCTAATTGGGTTATGGATCACCATTAATCTACAAAGCTGTACACCCATAAACGATAATGATATGCTTCTCAATCTGCTTTCCATGTCAGTGTGATCACCATTGATGCATGATTGTGTGCCCTAAGCAGAAAAGAAAAAAAAAGTGCATAACTGAATTTGGAGTATTCTCCAACTACTCCCTGATGACGCTTGTGATTGTCTCCGTCCTCGTCCCAGTAGGTTGTCGTTGATACAGAAGTACAGCCAACAGAAGGCTGAAAGTTAGTCCAACAGCTCCGCTAAAAGGTTGCAATGGGTGCGTACCTGTCAACCACAGGGGATAGTTTTGATGATAGATTAAGAATCCACCCGTTTGTAAAATGAAACAGGTAGCCAATATTCCTGCACGCATCCCAATTGGAATTGCTAGACTGCCACTGTTTCTCTGTCGGGCCCCGGATAGAGCAAAAGACAACAGCCACAGCCCTGGTATTGCACGCAAGGACCTGCATTCCCGTCAAAAGAAATGATTAGAAACTTCATATCTCATTCACAGCCAGTACACCCATATTTTGATATTCACTTGGAAAGCAGTGCAAAAGAAATTGGCATTAGTTACAGATGAAATGAGACTAGAATTGATCAACCACGCAGTAAGAAAATGACATTACATTAGACAAGGAAGTCTTCCATTCTTATTCGCAACATCCAAATTTTTCTCTTTCATGCATGTATTATGTATTGTGTTATAAATAGAAGTGTTTTCTTGTCTATCAAATAAACTTCTGAAGGATGGCAGAATAACTTGGGGAAATTTTAGCGATAGTCGCTAGCTTCCCTTGGTGTAGATGGCACTAAGGAAGGCTAGCAACTGTTCTAACGAGTGAAGCTTGCGACTGTCGTTAGCAATCCTCATAACTTAAAGATCTCAACAAATTCACATGCAGATATTTTACTGTGAGGAACCAATTAAAAAGTCAAACTTCATAGAGGAATTAACCAGGCACCAGTAGCAGAAACTTCGGTGTAATCCAGTTGAAGAGGAAGAACATACCTCTGAAGTACGGCAAATGCAAGTCCTGAAATGATAACTGCCCGATGATAGCCAAGATCCACAGCTATTTCTTCAGGCAACCATGACCTGAAAAACAATTCCTCCACGATCGCCACAACAATTGCTGTTACAATTCCCCGACCAGCCAGTATCAGCAATCCTCCATAAACTTTGAGCCAAACCATAGCATCTGGTGCAGATGAAGACAGGCTTGAAGGCCAAGAGATGTTGGCACAACCAAGTAATGCATTTATAAAATGTATTGATAAGACAAGCATGACTCCTCCTATCAAACCCTTTGCAAAGTCATGAAGCTGCAAAGCACAGACCAGACATTATTTAAACATTTCCAAATTAAATGAAACTATCTGCAACTAATTAGAAATAACGACTATAACGTCCATGAACTCTGAAGTAAAGTAAAAGCAAGACAGCAAACTCGATAAACAGCAGACATTCTAAATATCTTCAGAAAGTTTCATTAATTGAAACCACTAACAGAAGTAAAGAAGCAAGATCAAGAAACTTTGAGATCAGTACCAAAAGGGTATAAAACTGCTTTGGATCCAATGTAGCAAAAACATGAAAAAATGAACATTTTTCATGTGGGATTGAGATGAGACTGTTTCATCTTCCACTCATCAAGAAAGTCAGACTCAACCAAAGAAAGTGTCTTTCAAGAGAACTTTGCGAACAGTTGACTCCCAGATGCATTAATCTGCATGCTATGTTTTCTGATTATGTGCATGTATATGTTGGTTATTGGGGTAAGTTACACTTTCTGCAAAGTTTGGGGTAAGTTTCATGAGATTTGGACAGTCCAAGATACAACTGGTTCACCTAGAGTGGCTCATTATGCATCCACAATATGCCTTTCAGTGACAATCATACTGCATATCTTGCAACTTAAAAAGGGCATTATGTTGATGAAACACGTGAGGGGTATACCTTTGGAAATGATGTCAAATCCAGCCCGTATTGCTCGAGTGGATTTTTGTACCCACGAATTCTCTTGCCCCATAACGTTATCAGGATCATTACAGCTGTGTAGAGGCCTACGATGCAAGCATATACAGCCATTCCAGTCGACTTATGTGCTGACCAGCTCTGCACAAATGTTGGAAACAATGGAATGACCACCGGCGACCATAGAACAAGAACCATGCAAACAAACCCAAGAATCCTGGCAGAGATGCAAGATTGTAAAAAAAAATTAGCTAGCACGAAGTTTTTGAAGTTCAAAGTAAGAACTTTATCGTAAAAACACAACAGAAATTATATCAGAGAAGTCAAAAAAATATAGGGTTATAAAAAAAAAGAAAATTATATGGGAGAAGTCAACCAAAACTAATGATGCTATAGAATATAACAGAGTAACTGATAGACATATAAGCAATGGAGCAAGTATCTAAGCAAGTTGCCTCATTATATAACGTCATTTCCTTGAAAAAAAAATAACATCATATAAGTAATGTAGGAACGCGGATAATTTACTGGGCCAACAGATATCAACAATGGATGAGATTTGTTACTGAATAGGATCAGAGAAAGGGGATTATTGCTAGGTACTATTGATAAAATCCAATGTTACCAATAACTAATGTATAAATGCCTCATAGTATGAGCATAGAACAATCTAAAACAGAAAAATAAATAAATAAAGAAAGCAAATCTAAAAAGCACCCCACCTTACTTACCTTTGAAGCAAGGGGCGCTCAGAAATGTGCAAGAATAAGATAAGCCTGTCAGTCAAGCTCATAGCACCACGAAGACCACCCCAAAGTAAAGCAATCTTCCCAATCAGTTTTAACATTCCACCCTTTTGTCCCAAGTCTGCCAGCATTGCGACCAGCCTGTTCATGGAAGTGAAGTGATATTTGAAACAAGAAATATTGGGCGGGGAGATAAGAAATGAGAAAACATAGGGAGATGGCATAAAATAAAAGTGCCGGACCTGTCCTGATCCACTTCACCACCACTCTTGGTAGGTACTACGGGAGCCGCAACTGACATTGCTTTCTCAGCAAGGCTACACACTAAATTATTGTGGTTTTTATCTGAAATGGCATCATCCAGCTTGTCATGTTCTTTGTGATGGTTTGCTTTCCCACTGAAGGACCTGGATGAAATTTCAGTAGTTTCATCGTTTTTATATCGTTCTTCTTTCTGAAAGTATAGAAACCAATCAAGCATGAGTTGAATGCGTACTCAATGTGCAAAAAATAAGAAAATGACCAAATTTTACAATGATTAAATGACTTATATACCTGAATTGTGACTAATAGTAGTAATCTTCAATGGTTTGCCCAAATAAATACGACAATTACATAAAAACGAGATATGATGGTTTCATCAAGGAGCACCAAGGTAGTCCCATGGGAAGCTTATTATCCAAAAATGGTAGACAGAAAGTTCCAAGGAAGAAACAAGGAAAAGGTAAATTTGAAAAGCTGAATCCTAAACAGTTGAGGTCTCACAGATTGGGAAATTTATGCAGTCACTGTTGAATAACATTTGGGAAATATGGTGCCCAACTAGTTTAATATAAGGAAGAACAACACAACTTGAAAATTTGATATTCTTACAAACCTAATTGAAAACTAGAAAGTTACATGGCATATCAAATCTTATAGAAGCCATCTACAGCAACGGGAAAGACTTAATAAAGAAATCTTTAGAGTCACTCTTGATAAGCTTCTCTATAACATAAACAGGATGACATAGAAGATGCTGAAGAACAATCACAGAGACAATAACAAAATATATCACAGCTTCTAAAGTGGATTGATTACCTGTTCAGGTACCAAGAAAGCAGATGCACCAAGGGCAGCTGTAACAGCACCGACCATGACAGCGTCTTTGCTTAGATTTAGTGTCCCAGGGTTCTCACTAGCTCCGCTTATAAAATTATCCATTTTAGAATACTCATATTTCTTGCTCAAAAGTTGATGGTCGCTCCCAATCTCACTTACTTGACAATAAAATTTCTCCCTTGAGCTGCTGGTTTGGTCAAGGACATTTTCCTTGCTGGGGTGATTATCATTATGTGTGGCTACATCGAAGTACTTTCTCAAAGCAGCCAAGCTAGAGCCTACACTAACACCAACTGGCAGAACTGTTCTCAAACTACTGGCATCCTCAAGAGCAGAAGAAATTGTTTTTATAATATACTCGCCATGAAGTGTTCCAACCTTTCCTGAAGCTGGGTCTTTATTTCCCAATATATCCTTGTTATGCCCTATACCCAATGACACTGCATCTGCAACTCGTTCCAAGTCACAGGCAAGACCAGATTCCATCTCTTTCACATCTGCCACACCTAGCCTACGACCAACTTCAACCTTCAGAGAGTCTAGTATGATCGTCTTAATTAAGCACACCAACTCCTCTGATCTAGGGGATCGCCCGTCAAGTTTCCTAATAAGATCATCTACTGTTTTGTAATCTTCAAGAGGCTGCTGTGCATCTTCAGTATCTAATATTACATAAGATGTTTCAATAATTTGGTCTGTATCATTGCCATGTAGTGGAAAATGGATACGCTGACCCTTTGCACTAAAATTAGTTCTAATATTATTAACAGAATCTCTATTATCTCCTGGTTTATCTAAGAGCTTCCATTGACCTTCCTCGGGAAAGTAGTCAAGGAGTAGATCAGTAGTTGAATCTAAATCCAACGATTTGGGACTAGATATCTTTGAAATTAGATATTTACGGAGGTATTCATTGTACAGTGAATCTCCATATGGATTTAAAGTAACACATAATGGGATTTTGTGCAATTGTCCAACCTTATCTGAGCTTTTCGCCAATTTTTTGGGATCAATTAAATCCTTCTCCCTCCTCTCATCCTTGTCCTTATCTACATGACCACTTTTGTTATTTCCATGGGAACTACCATTATTCTCAACCGATGAAGTACAGTTTTGAGTGAGCTGCTTTCCAAAAGATCCATTTTCTGCATCCTCATGTAAATATGCAAATTTCTCATAGCAACTGTTAATGGGATGGTTGTGTAATTGCCGAACATCAGAGTCTAAGCTCAGTTCACTGTTAGCAACACCTTCGCTCACTGACTTCTTTTCAGTTTCACCAGAGATGGGAAATTCCTCAGATGAAGAACCAGGTTCCTCATCATAGTGCTTATCTTGTTCCCCACCATTTTCATGTTCATTTTCCTCATTGTCCTCCAACTGGGCAATCATATTTTCTAGAACTCCAAAAACAGTATTAACAGCCATTTGGGTGGAATCATCAAACCCTGTCAAGGCATCTAATGCCTGAGTAACACTAATAGGTGGAGGATTAGAAGCTGGTGTATGGGTTGGGGATGATTCTTCAGTCTTGGTAGAGGTTTGCTTGTTTTGATCTGCCAAAGACACTATGTTTTTGTCTTCACTCTTTTGAATATCGTTCCCTTCCTTTTCCATTAGTGGAGGCTCGGGAGAGGACGTCACAGGTGACAATGATTCTTCTGTCTTAGTGGTTGGAGTGAGCTGCTTTTGATCAGTTGAATCGTCCATGCTTTTTCCATCAGTGTTCTGGATATCATTACCTTCTTTTCTGGTCACTTGAGCCATTGTATTGTCTTGATTCACTCTAACCTGTGCACTGGCGACATTGTCAGTGTCAACTGCGTCCTCACTCTTGCTATTCTGGTCAGATTTACTGCCTTCTCCTGACCCAGTTTCATCATATCCAGAAGATTGGGTAGCCATATCCTTGGAAACTTCGCCCTTTCCATGGTCTTGTTCTAACTCCATATATAGATTCTTACCATTGCCATCAGACATTTCATCACCCCGATTCATAAGCTCTGGAGAATGAACATCATTAGATCCACCTGCAGCATGTGAAGGTCCTCTGAATGTTTCTTGAATCTTTACCTTCAACTCTGACGACTCATTAGTAATCCGACCAACATTCATGATTCCATCAAGATTTAATTTCGTCCCTTGACTTTGCACGATTTCAGAAACGGCTGCCGTAAGCTTTCCACGAACATCTTCTGGTACAGCTCCTTGTAGAGCTTTCAAAAGTGTTTCTCCTTGCTCCATGGCAGTCAGGACCTGGGGAAAAACATCAGATAATGTTCATACAGATTACCAATAAATCAAGGTAAACATGGAAATCGCCAAAGGAAATTCAAAATTGCAGACAATGAGTTCATTAGTAACAGAAAAAACTAATAAAAGATGTAAAACACACAGAAACTAGCTTCATACCATACATTCATTACATGAAATAAGCAACAAATTTTTGGCCCATAAATTGGTTCAGTGGCTTTGATTCATCAATTGCCACAAAGAAACCTTCACCACATCATAACAGAGAAGAACAGTGGATGATTCTCAATTTATCAGCTTTTCTTTTTAAAATTGGCAATGCAGAGTATTTTTTCATAAAAGATAGATAATAAAAGAGAATTTTCTCCAATAGCACCATGAAACCATGACAGCAGTACTCTCCTCATAAAATATATAAAATAATAGTTAATCCATCCACAACCATAACAATGAAATGCATAAAAGCAAAGTATAAGCAAGTAACGACCAAGAATAACTGACATCCCCCTGCAACTTAAAAAGTAACATACTTCTAACCAACAAACAAAATCAAGAACCTTCATCTAATAGAACAAGATTGTTTTTCGCTCTAAGGTGTACCCCTTTCATGAAAAGAGAGTGCTCTATTGTTGGGGTAGGGGACTGGCAGTGCTAAGACAATTTCACTTAAGAGGATTTTGTAATTTTTTGGGACCGGGTGGTGCAGTTGCTCTGAGTCAGAGGACTGTTTCGAGTCCCTCATCTTATACATATGTTTTCTGTTTTATTTTAATTCCTTCCCTCTCCCAAAAAAAAAAAATGACCCCAAAACGTTCCATTCAGTTTTGTATTTTTTTTAATTCCTAGTATATATGTCCTCAACTGCTACAGCCTGATCCAACTTTATGTTAGAATCTGGAAACATAAATGAGTAAAGATAACTAAATGAGCTGGGTGAAAAAAGGTTAACAACAACCAAGTGCATGACTGAAAAACTCAAATGAAAATACTGTGGTGCGTATATTCTTTTAATCGCATGGAAGTACAAATGGTCCTTCTAGATTTTCTTTTTGTTAAGCTTTACCATAGACTGTCTTCCAATTGAATTTTTCATGTAGCGAATCTAGTATAACAGATATGTGTTCTCCTGACCAAAGGTATTTAAATCAAAGAATAAGATATCAACAGCATAGTTTGTTACCATCCTTTATTATTTTTATTTTTTTTTATAAATGCAAAACTACCATCCTTACTAGTATAGTATTATGTAAAAGATAACCAGCATACTTTAAATTGTTTGAATATTCAAATCCAGAGACCCTTTTTCAGGTCTGCTCCTGACATGCTGTATACATGTCATATAAAAAAAACATGGAGTCTTTAAGCACTACCTTCTTCTTCTGTTCTTGTGCTAGAGTACCAGGCATAGTCACATCAAGCATATTCATAACCACCTGCGCAGTCTGTAGAACTTGGCTTCCTTCATTATCAATAGGATTATTCCCTTCCTCTTTGACTAATTCAGCATCAACTGAACTACTCTGTTCTGACATATCACTGTTTCCCTCTTGCTGTGATTCTGGACTATTTCTCTGTGATCTTAAACGAACATTAGCACCTCTATCACTTTCTTCAAGTGTATCTTCAATTGGATCCAGAGCATATTTCTTTAAAGCATGAGACTGGGTAAAATTAAAGATCTTGTGAGAGTTCTTATTTTCATCTGATGGTCTACCTTCAACCAGAGATAAACCTTTAGAAGGATTTATGGTAACATCAACATCTTTCAGAAGAGGATGGCGACCCTTCAAAAGTCCAAGCTCCACTGCTGTAAGCCACTGCAGAAACCACATGCATATAGATCACAAATAAATGGGTAAATTATGTATTGTTTAACCTACATCAAATCTTAGTAACATCAAAACATAAGGTATCCACTGAAAGAGAATCTGGTGAATGTATCAGAACAACATGCCGGCTGAAGTGGCATGCACTGGTATGCCCTGCTATGGCATCTTTACGGTAATCGAGTAACATTGATTCCTTAATTTATGAACAAAGGATGTGATACAATATTTACACAAAGAATAAATATTTTCTTCAGAAACAGATACCTTTTGTTCATAAGTAAATAACGCACTACGCATGTGTTCATTTTGAAATTAAAGTAGATGAACAAACTCAATAACTAGGTTATTGATAACTCATTACCTCAATGGCAAGATCCTGGCACCAAGATAAAGCAGATCTCTCACTAATGATTATGCTAGAAGGCAAACAAGAACAGAGAAGCAGGCTAGTAAATGGGTTTTCTGCTATTGAACTTCTTGGAATAGAGAATGGTGGTACTGTCCCGTTGTCAGTCTGCAAATCAGTAGAACCATAATAAATAAATAAATAGTGCTAATAAGTAAAAAGCCAATTAATGGTTCACAAAATGTAAAACCAGTTTATACACATTATAAGTTGCAAGACTTAGTAATAAGAACCTGATCATGATTAAGAAATAATGTTTCCGTGAAACTATAAAAAGCCATCTAGCATGTATCAACAATGTCAATAGCATAAACCATACATATGGATATTGAACAGACAAGCTCAAAAGGCTATTACGTGTATAACTTTCTAAATATTTGAAAAAAAAAAAAAAAAAGTTGACCCCATTTCAAGCCCATCTTGAAATTCCAAATATTGAGAGGTTTGGCTTACCAAAAAAAAACCCTTAAGAAATGGTTTGTACACGGAATAAAAAGAATATTTTGTTTAGTCCAATTGATAGAACCATAATTGTTTTCGGTAATGCAAATTTATTTACGACAGCAGATCTCATATAGTATTTGATTAGTATCATAGTATGCACAATTCTCGATTGTGGAGTAGTTGCTTTCGGTGGGTGGGACTGGTAACAAACAGAAAATTCTAATGACGAATCACTACTAGTCATAATATCATGCCTAACATTATTTGTTGATTCTTCACATAGTTTTATTAAAACATGCATCAACAAAACTAATTACAAGTAGTAACATCCAGTGAAAATATGAAGATGCAATAAAGTATCAGTCAATTATAGCAAACAACCAAATTACTTTGATGGGAAAAATGCATGCACATGCAACCCGTTGACATAGAGGATTGGAATGCATGAAGTATGAAGAGTATGTGACACTTGCCTGAATAAAGAGTACAGGAATCTTCACATTGTCAACCAATTCTCTTGTACTAGATTTTGAGTAGAAATCTTCAATGGCTTCATACCCATAAGAAACCATAGATATTGCTTGGTCAAAATCACGCAGTGTTTTAGCTGATAGAGCTTTTTCCACGTTAAACCCCTTTGCTCTGCCTTGGAAGAGTTCCTGAAAGCATCAGTAGTAGTTTAGCGGCTTTAGCCCTACTGGTACCCTGTGAAATAATTAGGCTACGGATCAAAAAATGGGTAAGGGTGAAGGGATTTATTTAATAGTTGAAGGGATCGAAACAACCATAAACCTTGTTAGATTGTAGAATATCTTTCAATCCTTTAGAGAGCTTCTGATCCAGAGCAATGTGATGAAGAGGTGACCTTGTGGCTTCCTCTAGGTCAAAGGGATTGTCTATGCATGTAGCAGCTGTAAGAGGTGTTCTCTCCCCCACTTCTGCGAGGTATTTGGTAAGCATATTTGCACCATAACCCCATCCAACACCCATCAATGTAGTCCATGGCCTTGCCCTATTGATGAACTGTATAGCTGTGCAGATATCATCGCTGTCAGCAGCTGTAAATAACCTACATAAATGAAGTGGTTAAGAGTTCCTAAATTCAGACATTTATCACAAAAATAGGAAGGGAGCTTGGACTAAATCCAGAAGCATAAAGGAGTGTAGGGAGAGATGCGAGTCAATGAAAAAAAAAAAAAGGTAACACATGTTTGCACAAACCCAACAAAGGGACGAATAGCAAACACATAAATGACTACGTTAACCTTTTCTTTTCAATAAGAAACCCTATAATTCCCATCTCTTTATCTCCATCATCTTCTACTAGGTAACAAATTTCATTTATTTTTCTCTATATTTTGGAGTTCTAGAAGCATTCCTGATCGGAATTGTACGTCAGATAATTGATCTACACTCTCTCTCCATCAGTAAACGACATGTCTAGTAAATAACTTCAGACAGAACACACTTCTTCCCAGATGTTCAGACTTATTAGCAATGACCAGGAGGTCCAGGACACTTAACAGAACGTCACCAAATGCAGAATTATCTAACTCTCACTTATCGGATTCCATAATATGGTAAATCCTCCAGAAGTTTTTCTTTATGATGAAAAATGGATACAAATTTTTGACTGATTAGTTTATGCCCAGAAGCCATATTTGCAGTATAATTTGGGGGGAAGAAGGTGGTGGAGAAAGCTTCACCTTGGGGTGGTCAGTGGAGAACCAGCACATCCTCTGGGATTCATTACAACAGGGAAGCAGCCGCGCCTTAGGGTTTCAAGGACCAACGACCTTACATTCTTATCCGTACTCCCTTCAGCTGTTCCAGGAACAAGCAATAGGGTCGTATCCATCCCATGCTCCTCCGTCAAATCCAAATGAACAGGCCAATCCAACGAAACAACTCCTCCGTCATCCGTACTAACGCAAACTCTCTGAAAAACGAGTTTCTCCTCGAAATTGGCATCACCATTTTTGCCATCCAAATCCCTCACTTGAATCCTCCCACTGTTAAGCTCTACGAAATGCCGGTCTTCCTTCACAAGCTTCTCATTAACATCTTCTAATAGCTCAGAACTCCCCGGGAACGAAATCGAAGGGCACCGAAGCATCACAAATCTATTAAACGGCGTAGGACTAGTGAACAAGATCCATTCCCCGCTATCAGAAATAAAGACCTCCTCCTCCTGCTCCAATCCCCGATCGGAATTCAATCGAGAGAGGTACAGAGCGACGCCAGATGCGAAACCTAAAGCTGGAGCGATCAAATCCAAGGAATTCACGGAAGGAAACTGAGAAATCAAGCTGTGGAAAAAATTATCCAAGGAAAGAGAATTTACAGGGCCCAACTGATTACGAACTGATGATGATGATGATGATGATGATGATGATGACAGTTTATTTTGATCGAATTTCAGTCTTCGACGTCTCCAAACACGGAATTGGCGGATTTGATGAGTTCCTCGAAGGAATGAGAGGTTTTTGTTTGGGAAATTACATGAGGATTGAATATGAAGATTAACGTAATTCGATCTTAAACTCATCCGATCAAATCAAACTAGTAGTAATTGTATATGATGATGATGATGATGATGATGATACGCTTTACAAACTTGCTGAGATTGAAGCTAGACAGAGTTTTTATGAATGGAGATGAGAAGTAGAGAGAGAAAGAGTGTGTGGGATATGGAGGAGGGAACGGATGGTAGAGGATGATTGAAGCTTGGTAGCCGTAGGAAAGGTGGTGAATTTGCTTTGGGCTTTGGAAGTTTGGAGTATTTGGGGAGCTTCCGGAAGGAAACGGTAATAAGTAGTGGTGGACACTGGACACTATTCGAGAACAGACAGAGCCTCTTGTTCCGCGCCAAGTGCCAACTAATATTGGATTCTACACATCCCCTTAATGTTTTTATATATTTTCGATATTGTCTTATTCTTTTTTTGTTTTGACAAAATACCCCTTGCTTCGTGCTACTTTTGTTTTGTGCCTCTTCTTCTTTGGATTTGTGATAATGGAATGATGAGTAATTTTGTATGGGTTAGGTGGTTGGGACACAAAATTTAAAAACTTTTTATTCAATAGTGGATGCAACTATCTAACGGTTAATAACTCATAGATGTACCTTTTTAATTTATGAATTAAACTTTAAATTTTAGAAGCAGTGATGAATATTATTTATCGGTAGACTTTAAACCATTGGATAATTGCATCCAGCATCAATGAATAGAAAGTGTTTAAATTTTATGTTAAAATCTTGTATCTAATAACCTTATGTAAATTATATATTTTACAATATACACTAATAATATAATTTATAAAGAATTGTTGAAATGTGGATAACCAGTAAAATTGTATCCATAAATGTTCAAGCGGTGTCCCACGATCTATGTGGGGTGTAATTTGGCTAGATCGTTCGATATCGGGCACAGTTTGAAGTATAGCTAGCTTTGAAATGCCACCTAGTGTTGGGCCACTTCATTTTTATTACCTTTTTTGCAAAAAATAAAATAAATCAAATACACATTTTTTATTTGCACGTTGCTTCTTTCCTTTTTCATAATATTGTGTATGTTTTACTCATTTTTTTGATACTTTTACGCAATCACAATCATGGATGTTATTTGAGGGGTATTAATGTAATATTTATTAGACAAGGGCAACGATCGACTTGTACGAGGGTTTGGATGCATAATCCAATAACGTTCGAGTACTTCTGATCGTTGAAGGTCAATTCTCTAGTTATTACAATATGACAACTTATCATCGTTCTTTAGTTATGAATTCTCCATAACTCTACTTTGATCCATATTCTTTTTGTCAACATCTCGCTCATTGCTGCAACAAGTATTAGAAGTGCGTTCAATTAATTCAATGTCACTGAACTTAAAAAAGAGGGTTGAAGGTTGGAATAAACGTATAACAAGAATTCTTGGAACTCCCTAGGGATTTTTGATTGCCGCTGCGTTAACCACAGGATAAACCTATCCACACGAAGATGACCTAGGATTTATTTTTTGTTAATCTTTGTTTTAAAGGACAATCTCCTACCGTGGTGGATAATCTTTAGAAAAAATCACATCATTCAAAAGATTTAGCCACAATGGTAAAAAAAATTGAGTAGTTCATATTAAACTTGGATCAACTTTAATTATAGGGTCAAAATTTAAACAATGTGAATTTTTTGTGAGAATGATCCATCCATATTATAAGGAGATGACTCTCAAAAAAAAAAAAAAAATCAGCCTATGTATCGTCTCCATGTACACCCCACAATCTGGTGTAAACGGGGTGTAAGAATAAAAGGGTGGAAATAGAGTTTCCGTTTCTACGGGGGTGTAAGAATAAGGGGGTTAAGAGTCTTTTCCGTTGGTCAATCACACTTGACCAATGTCTACGGGTGACTAATTTTCCGAAGAAATTTTAGGGGGCATTATTAAATTAGTGATAAAATGTAAGGGTGTATCTCAAGTAAAAGTAAAAGAAAGAAAGAGCCCTAAACTGAAAAGACAAATATTGCCGCGTCGTTCGTAGTTCCGCTCCCGCCATTTCCAGTGAAAGACAGAGAGAGAGAGAGAGAGCGGATTTTCAGAATCTCCATCTCTCCCTCTGATAGAGATTCGCCCAGAGAGGGTTTCTAGGTTCTTCAAATGGCTCGGTGGGATGGAATCGAAGAAACTCGCCTTCTCATTGCACCAGGTACTTACTTTCCTCCTGTACCACTCTCTACTCTGTTATTACAATCCATGGCTGCACTAGGGTTTTCACATGTGATAATTTTTCTTCTGTTCCTTTAATGTTAATCATCTAAAATTAATGTTTATTCTGTTTCGAATCTTTCGATTCTCCCCAGAATTTGGAGGAGTTTGGTACAATTTCAGAATCCACCTTTTTTTTTTTTTGAGTTCTTATTACGTTGTTTCGACCTGCACAGATGAGAGAATGAACTGGATAACTACTGAGGGGATTTCCTTTTGATTATTTCAAATTGTTATCGATTTATAAAATTTAGTTGGTCTGTTTTAATTTCCTTTTGATTATTTCATAAATATTTGGCAGCACCTGCACCTACAACTGCAACTGGAAATGGGGAAGGACTTATGCTATCTCTTCGCCATCCAAAATCAGGTATTCTGATTACAAAAAAATGGAGTATATATTTATGTCACTTGTGGAACAACAATCAAATAAAAGCTCGAAATTATATTATTGGTTATTTTTCATTTTAATTTTAGAGAACATGTATGTTATCCTAGTTAGGTTGATCTCTTTAGATATCCTAATTCTCTAAATATTCTATTGGACAAGTATCTAAATGACGTTCGAAATGAAGTGGAACAGTAATTTCACATTCACTCTCTCCCCACTAATGTTGGGTCATTCGTGATTGGAGGCTGCTACAGATACGAAGTACCGAGCTCTAAAAAAACTACTACCTGATAATCTTACTGTTTTTTTTTAGAAGGTCTCACACTGAACTTTTCTTCCGCTCTCTCATTGCCAATATGGCAGGAAACCAGACATGTTATTTCCTCAATAATGGTTCTATTCAAGAGCTCCACTGGTTTAAGCAATCTTACGGATCCTGGTTCCTAGGTGATTATGTTTGTGAAGGTAAACATGACATTATTTGTGACTTGGATTGAATGTTACATACTCGTACGGTTTTTATAATATTTGTTCTTTGCCAAAACAGATGGGGGCCTGTATATTGCAACTCCAATTGATCCTGTTTTTCTCCTTTTGCCCATTTTCGAGGAAGCTCGAATGAAGGTACCTTGCGCTGTTGGTAATTATTTTTTCAACAATTAGGTTCCCTTAAAAATGGTAATGATAGCTCCCTACTGTTTATTTTATCTTGTTTCCTTAACTTTGGCAGTTGTCGCCTTTTAGGCTAAATTGGAAATACAAAAGACTTCCTTTTTTATGTGGTTAGAAGTACCTATAGTGTTATTTCCTCTATAATATGTTTTCTTTTTCTGTTCTAGGAATTATTAATGCTAATTGGCAAGGTAAACTATAAGGCATGAAAGAACTGCTTTTATCACTGTTTTCTACAATATGCTTTGCTTGATTAAATTTGTGATTGCCTTCAAATTATTGGTCACGTTACCTCTCAAATGCAGAATGAAGGCGATCAGGGGAAGTTCAGACAATTAGACGAGATACTCTTTGTTAACACTTATCCTGGCTTTCAGCATCTACTCTCTATTGCAGAGGATTCTATGCAAATAGTTTGCGAAATGAAAGGTGTGGTTTTGCCTCTGTCTATTTTTTGTTTTCCTAACGATTTGAGACACTGCCAGTGTTGTTACAAACGTATCTCTTGGTATTCGTCATTAGTACCCATCTGACATGTTTTGGCTGCAACCACCCTCTCCCCCCCTTTTTTTCCCTTTTCGTTTTCCCCCCTCTCCATATGCTTCTAAATGAAGACTTGATGAGAAAAGCTAAACTTTGAAGGGCACAAATCGCCTATCAGGCTAATTCCTGTGTGTTGTTTCACCAGGAGGTGGTCCAAAACTTCATGGGCTCAGTGGGCCCAAATAGTCCCCCAAGTTGCACTATTTTGTGTGATCGAAATACGAAAGAAAATCCATATATTTCTTTTTGTTGCAATTTATATTACATTTGTGAAAATACTCATCGAGCTACAGCATTTGATGCCTCCCACTCAGGAGCCAAAAATCTCTCTAACCATTGACGATACACCATCTTCTCTGCTGCATTTGTTTAGATGAGGAGGTGGTGATTGGTACAGAAGAATACTCTGTATTGAGTGGTTAGGATCATAATATATTAATATCCCTTTGGCGTGTTTCGTCAAATGGTGAGAGGTAACCATCCTATTCACTATAGACTTATTTACCCAATTGGCAAATTTGTGATTTTGCTGGTTATGGTGTTTTGCATGTATATGGTTTGAGAGTATTTGGATAAGGTCAACCAGTATACGGGACATCATCAACAATCTACAGTCAAATATGGAAACATGGGCATTAACAGTCTAGAATCCTCAAAATACTGGTTGACCTATAACAAATACATAGAGACTCAAACTCTTTGTTGTATACCTTCTGTTCGGGAAATTTAAGAAAATTTTCGTTTATACTTGCAAAATGCAAATTACTAAATACAGTTCGACTTCAACATGTTAACAAGACCAGATGGAATCGTTAAAAGAGTGGAGCGAATTACTAAGTACAGTTCAACTTCAACATGTTAACAAGAGCAGACGGGGTCGTTAAAAGAGTGGAGCGAAGTAAGCTCATATGTTTTACTTTGATTATGAAGCTAATCTTCAACAAACGTTTTTTTTTTTTTGCAGAGGTGGGGTCTTCAAAGTTCTTCAGGCTCAATGATTCCAAGGTTTTAGCTTGGCTGTGCCATAAGGTCTGCATTAGGCCTCGTTAATATCAATAGATGTATATATCAGAAGTCCACAGTATATTGTATTGTTAACATGGACTAGATTTGCATCCTTTATTTCCCATCCAAGTGTGTTAGTCTCATATCTCCTTTTAGCAAATGCAGGTACATCAGTTGAAAATGACTCTACCCACACTAGACAAAAACTATGGTGCTCAGAATGAGAAAGACATGCGTACGTCTTTGTGAGAAATCTTTCGCGGACACTAGACGAGTCCCTCCCGCTCTTACCGTTACTAAATCAAATTTCCTTGTCTGCTGCAGTGACCGAGGTGGTCTCAATATTAGGGGAATATCTAAAAGAAGAGCCATGGTTGAACCTGTTATGCAGTCATTTAAAGTAAGATTTTTGCTGACATTGAAGTCACCCATTCTAAGACCCATATAAAAAACTGAATTTGTACACGAAATTCCAATATCTGTTACCTTGTAACAAGTTGGGAAAAATTGCAAAGGCTGGTTTGTAGATGTTTGAATTGCTCTTTTACATTTAGTTTTTTTTATTGTGTTTGCAGATTAGATCGACAACAAGAAGCAAGTAGACAAGCAGCACATTCTCATGAATTCCTTCCAGGTCCACTAGAGAGTACTTCATTCGACCAGGTACACGTTCATATATGACGCTCAATCAAATCCCATTTTGTCAAAAGGAAATTCCACATTTATGGAGGAACTGATCGATCTTATTATCTGTCTGCCTCAGTTTTCTGGATTTCAGATTTAGTTATGTTTTGATTATCCTTTGTGTGTTTAGGCTAAAAGTGGGAGTAACAAGAAAGCATCATCAAACAAAGGGAAAGAAACTAATAAGAAGAAGATGAAAACTGAGACGAATTCCCAAGATATCAAAGACATGTTTCGTAGGGCAACAAGAAGTAGTAGTAGTAGTAGTCAAGCCAAATGAGAGATGCAGGTAGGTAGTATGAGCAGTTAGGCAGTAGCTTCTCTACTTTCCACATTCAAAGACACGCTGAAACGAGAGCCTCAGCCCAATGCTTGATGGGTTCCGATGTTGTTTGTATTCGAGTGGCATAGATAAGGTCATCGATCTGTTCTGCGATCAGTTTTTAATACAATGTTCTAAAAACTTAAGCCCATCAAAAGTTGTGCAACCATGACACAATTTTTTTGTATTTCTGGGAATTCACGCATCAAAGTTGTTATTAAAGCCCATAAAATAAGACTAGTTGGTAGTCCAAATCAACAAAAGGAAGAAGAAGCTGTGGATTATGAACTATTTTAGAGCAAGAAAACGTGAACAGAGTTACAGACAGACCAGGACGGGACTTTGGCTTGACTGCAGTACTGTAACCAGCATTGATGCACTTTCTTAATTAATTGTTAATTTAAGATATGGTAACTTGAACAGTCTTGGGTTTGGGGGGTGGGGGAAGCTTCTCCACCGTAACTGTCAAGACCCCATTCTCACACTTGGCGGTAATTGCAGACACATTAGAGTTCTCAGGGAGCCTAAACTTCCTCGTGAACTTGTGCCAAGCCCTCTTCCGTTCCAGTCGAATGTACTTGCATGATGATGATGATGATGGTGATGATGATCCTTCCTTCTTCTCCTCCTGATCATGATCATGATCATGATGATCCGCACTATCTTCGTCGTCGTCGTCCTCACGCTTCCTCTTTCCGCTGCTTCGGATGACAAGAGTGTTTTCATCCTCAACAGACACCTGAATATCAGACTTGGAGAGTCCAGGCACATCCACGTAGAAGATGTAATCCTTTGGGGTGTCAAGGATGTCCACAGCCGGCGGGGTACTAGTTGTTGTTGTTGTTGACACGCCGACCCCCGGCAGCTTATTGCTCCGATCATTATGAACACGATGATGATGAGGTGCCGGCGGGTGATGATGATATTCAGGATGTAACAATTGGTCCACGGCGGTTGCAAAGTTACCGTTAAGAATTGATGATGAGCTCATCATGATTGATGGATTGATGATTATCCTCCTCCTCCTCGATCAACACGAAACGAAACAAATTATGATGATGATGATGATGATGATGATGACAGGGCGGAGGAAATAGCTGAAAAATGTGGGTTTTTAAAGAGTGTTCGCAGAAAGTTCTAGAGGAAGCTAGACCTAACGTCATCATCCCGGACCCGGACCCGGACCCGGACCCGGACATCCCATCCGTCCAGAAGAATCCTGAATGGCGATGGGTCTTTTACTAACGAACTACACTTGGCGCTTCGAAGGGTCAAAAACAAACCACGCACCACTCCTCTTGGTCTTTGGGTATACATCACCGGTTTTGCTCTAATAATACCAAAATTTGACACCATAATATTACATCTGTTTTTTCAAAGTGTTATGAGGGGCAAAAATAGAATTAATGTTTTTTCAGCAACTTTTATGATTGGTTTTCAATCAATAAAATAAATAGATATAATCTTTGATGTCAAAATCTGGTGTCCATGTAGTAATGCCCAAGGGCTGAGCTTGAAATGGAAAAAATTTTTAATACTAGGGGCCACCAAAAATTTGGTAGGCAGGATCCTCGAATCGTGTGTGTGTTGGTTTGGTTGTAGGGAGGCTGGCTAGTTAGGTTTTTACTGGTTGAGCACCCCACTTCAGGGAAACTTGTTATTTGACCATTCAAATCGTGTGTGTGGTTGGTTTTAGGGAGGCTATACTAATACTACTACACCCTTTCTCTTTTCCTTTTTGACGTGTTTCAACCTCTCGAATTTCTTTCTTTCTACAATTTTTTTTGGGCTTTTTTAGCAAATAACCCTGTCAGGTTATTGAAACTAAGAAATAACCTTCACATTATAGATATTTCTGAAATGACCCTATCTTGGATGGAATCGTTAACTCTCCATCCGCAAGCTCACGTGATCATCACATGGCCATATAAAATGACCTAAATGCCCCTAACTAACCTAACCTCACTGTTCTGTAAGGGCATTAATAGTTACTTTCTCTCAGATCCTGGAGGTTAGAGCTCCATTAATGGCTTACTTCCATCAAAGTCTGCAAGGGCTCGAGCTCCATAGATGACTTCCACCTAGGCCTGTTAACCCAATTGCTCCACTCTGATGGATTTATTGTCAGATTGATAAATTAGAGCTCTATCATTTGTCTCAAAAGGATATGGTATTGACGAGAAGTACAAGGGGTTTTCACTTTTTTTTTATCGTTCTTTCTGGTGAAGGGTTTTTTTCAATCTGTTGATGATTGTGTTAGGTGAAGAACACTTACTATGATGAATAGTAGAGTGGAAGAACATGTAAATCCTTAAAACTTTTTGGGTGCTAATTAGGTAGTTAGCTCAAAATCTGAAAATGGTTACTTAGTTCACANGATTAATTATTTACATCAATTTCAATTAAGTTAGTATTTTAATAAGCTTTTATTGCTGTAAATAATGTGTTTTTACTTTGTTTTTGTAAAAAAATCTTTTGTGCTTGTAAGCTTATTCATGGGTTGAGGGGCCTAATTTCCCATTTAGCATGTTGCTTGGCAGATCAATATGATAGTTATTCTACGTTTGTTGTAGTAGATATTTATCTGTTACTGTATGAAAAATGGTGAGCAGAAATATTAGAAAAATAAAGAATCACACAATAACACATTCGATATTTGAGAATTTTTCAGCGTCAGAATGAAAAAGTCCTACAATTGCTGCTAACTCGAGTTGGAACTGGTTGGGTTAGTTTAGGGGTATTTAGGTACTTTTACAAGATAATGTGATGGTCACGTGGGCCATGGGATGGAGAGTTAACGATTCCATCCATTTCAGGGTTATTTCAGAAATATCCAAAATGTGAGGGTTATTTCTTAGTTTCAATAACATGACAGGGTTATTTGCTAAAAAAACCCTTTTTTTTTATATCCTTAGTGTTTGGGCCAGCTTACGCGCACCTCGACTAATTCACGGAACCCTATGAAGGAAGCGGCCGCCTAAGAATCCCCCTCTTAAGGGCAATTTTTACAACCACAAACATTTTCAAAATAGAAATAGGCAAAATGTGCTGTAGCTATATCCAAATCCTACACCTAAAATCCTTATACAACCTAAGAATCCCCCTTACAACCACAAACATTTTCAAAATAGAAATAGGCAAATGCGCAGTAGCTATGCCCAAATCCTACACCTAAAATCCTAATACAACTTGTAATTGGATAAAAAAAAAATCAGTGTTAATTCATTACCCAGCTAATTTTCAAGTTATTTATTTACTTAAGGATGATTTACGTAATGAGAAGAATATCTTCATAAAAAATAATTAACCATTGGATTATCTTTACGTCAGTCTTATTGGCAGGCCCAAATTTTATTGGCACGCCTAATTCGAAAAACATTTTTTTTTCCCGTTGCAAAACTATAAAATAAGTTATGAAACATATGAGAATATTTGAAAAGAAACGGATTGACGGTTTTTTGGAAGATTGGAAGACCCAATGCCTTCTTCCATTAAATGGGGAAAAAAAATTTATATGATGAAATAGTTTGGTCAAAATGGGAACTGCCACTAGTAATTCTGGAGTCAAACCAAATCGACCAAGTCCAACTTAATGGAGCATGCCAATAACATTTGGAAGGTGCATTTAAAATTTTCCTAAACAAATAATGCCCATGTATAACAGGCCCTTAAGAGGCAGGTCTGGGCCCGGGCTCTATACAATGAGGAGTCTTAAAGACTACAACCCACAACATTTAAGTTCGACATCGGCGTTACGTTGATGATCATTTCAAGGGTGTTTTTGTCATTAAAACCCAACCCTACTAGGGTTTCCTCTTCCCTTTAAATTCATCTCCAAAATGTTTTTCCCAAAACCTTTCTAGATTTTCAGCCGGAGGGAGGAGAACCAAAAAAAAAAAAAAAATTCTTCGTAAGAAAAAACCCTAATCCCCATATCGTGCAGCCATGGCGACAGCAAAGGGATTATCTCAAAAAGAGCAGGACATTCAGATGTTGTTGGCTGCCGATGCGCATCTCGGCACCAAAAATTGCAACTTCCAGATGGAGAGATACGTCTTCAAGAGGAGAACTGACGGTAATGACGTCTTCTTCTTTACCCCTTCTTTCCACTCCACGAAATTGTCTTACCTTGTTTTCTGCTCTTTTTTTTTTAATGGTTGATCTGATTGATTTACATGAGAAAAATTCAGAGAAAAATGAAACAATTTATAGTGGTATATAAGTTAGCAGAAATCATTTTTACTGAACTTCTATTTGTTTTTTGTTTTTTGTTTTATGGGTAGTAGAGCAGACTCTCTTGTTCAGATCTTATTAAAAAAAAACCCTAATGTTGTTTGGTTTGTCTGAGTTTATGTAGTAAAAACTTACTACTAGATCAAGTATCAGTTTATTCGAAGAACTACGAAAACCCATTTCCAGTGTTTTGTGGCTTTTTATAACAAACCATTCTGAAAATAATATTTTTTCATATTGCTAATACAAGACAAGATCAGTTAGTATGATCATGTAAACTTGGGCGTTAATTAAAATTAGTATAAGATTATGGTTTGTGTGTAATGAGGAATGTTATATATTAAAGAGGAAAGGATAATTGCAGAAGTATAATTGAGGCAAAACAAAGAAAAGTTCAGATAACTTGACCATCGGTTCTGAGAGCACCATCTGAACTTACAACATGAAAAATTCAATAAAATTTCTGACCCCAATGGGGCATAATCAGTTTAGTCAATATAATAAATATAATCATCAAAACAAAAAATAAAACCTTCTCAGGATATCTAATAATGGCTCATCTAAGAGCATCTCCAATGCAAAAGTCTTATAAGACAATGTCTTATCTACGTGGCATGTCTTCTAAGACAATGTCTAATCTACGTGGCAACAAAATCTTCACAATAGACATTGTTGAAAAAAATGCATCTCCAATGCAAATGTCTTGGGATGACTTTTTAACTTATGTGGCACGTAATTTTTGAATGAGTCAAACTTATTTTGTTTAAAAAGTAACTAAAATTTTTGGAGGGAAAAAAAATTGCTGATGTGGACCGTAAGACATTGTGAAGATGAATGTCTAGAAATAGACATTCTACTTCACAATGTCTAGAATAACTACCGTCACGTCATCATCACATCCTTTCTTCACATTAGCATTGGAGAAGGTTTTTTAAAGAGAATGTCTATTTATCCTACGTGGCAGTCTTATTTTACCACATTCGCATTAGCATGGGAGATGCTCTAATAACAAAGGACCTAGTCTGCAAGTAGCAGCCATAAGCAATTTGTCATCCTACCAGTACTCTTATCTCATGTAGTAAAGAATTGAGAAGACAAATTTTTCAGAACTTTCAGAGAAGAAGAGAAACATTTTAGTTCTAAATGTTTGAATGGGAATGAACTTCACAATGTTGTACTTTCCTTGTGGCATTCTGGGCTGAAATTGACATGGCATTTCCATTGTTAAACAGATTCAATAGACATGTCTATCTCATCTTTGATTGTTTAATTATATAATCCTTGTTTCATAATCTTCTTTGGATCAAACTCTATTGCTTCCAGGAATCTACATTATCAACCTTGGGAAAACATGGGAAAAGCTTCAACTGGCTGCTAGGGCTATTGTTGCTATTGAGAACCCTCAAGACATCATCGTTCAATCTGCAAGACCATATGGTCAGAGAGCTGTGTTGAAGTTTGCACAGTATATCGGTGCGCAGCCACTCGCAGGCAGGCACACGCCCGGTACATTTACCAATCAGCTTCAGACATCATTTACTGAGCCTCGCCTTCTTATCTTAACTGATCCAAGAACAGATCACCAGGTGAATATGTTTTCTTTATAAACAAAATTTAATGTCTAGTCTCAGTTTACTGGATATATTTTCTGACAAATTAGAAGACTAACATGCTTGGTGCATATAATACCTTCTCTCTATTTGATGCTAATAACTTAGGATATTAAAGGTTTTGCTTGTTTTTTTTTTTTTGCTGGTAGAAAATGATAACTGAGATATTCAGTGTCACTTATTTCTGTTGATTGTTCATATAAGGTAGTACCAGTATTGAAGCTATTCCATAAGATTGTTTGCTGTTTCATCGTGCTATGTTTACTACTTTTGTGACGTCAATGCTCTCTCATCACAATCTTCCTTAAATGCAGCCAATCAAGGAAGCTGCTCTCGGTAACATTCCAACAATTGCATTTTGTGATACCGATTCACCAATGAGATATGTGGACATTGGTATTCCCGCCAACAATAAGGGAAAACACAGTATTGGTTGTCTTTTCTGGTTATTGGCAAGGATGGTTTTGCAGATGCGCGGCACCATTCTCCCCGGGCAGAAATGGGATGTGATGGTAAGAACTGTCTGAAAATATTGTGTTTTTGCAATATAGCTTTTAGATTGTTAATCCGTTATCTGTTAAGACCTATGTTGATGGAACATAGGTTTTAGAAATGGTTAAAACTGATTCAAATTATCTTCCACTTCTGTTGTCTCAGAAAACATTTGTTTTAAGTGGTTTTAATGTAGTTTGCTCAACTATCACAAAATTTGTGGTGCTTTTAAAGAGAAAGTACCAATTTGGCTGTTATGGGGGGTCTGTACTTTTTGTGATGTTGATGTTCTAATTAAGCTATTGCAATGGGCAGGTGGACTTATTTTTCTACAGGGAGCCTGAGGAGGCCAAGGATCAGGAAGAAGATGAGGTTGCTGCACCTGATTTTGGTGCTCCGGAGTACTCGGCAGGAGCTATTGGTCTTTCAGGTGATCAATGGGCCCCTATTCCTGAACCCCAATGGGCCCCGGAAATGGGTGCTGCTCCAGCCATTCCCGCTGTTCCTGATGTGGATTGGGCTGCACCTGCAGGTTAGAATACTTTTTACTGTTTTTTCTTTGCTTGGTCTTTGCCCTCTTAGTGGTTTGAGGTTCTAGAAAATCATTATTCCCTTTTGTTTTTCATTTTGATTTGTTACAGTTCATATGTTTGTTTCAGTGACCTTAGTTATGTATTCACTGTAGGCAAGTGATGATTGGAGCTCATTTCTTTTGTAATTTTGTTTGTGTTGTGATTCACAGTGCCTTTGTCGGGAGATGGTTGGGATACAGCAGCAGCACCACCTATGGCTGATGTTATTCCTGCCCCTGCTACAGGTTGGGAATGAAGAGAGTGGTTGGGTTTTCTTCTTCTTCTTTTCCCTCCCTCTTTCTGTGGGGATAATTTAGAGATATTTTTTGGCCTGTTTTTTCTTAAATAGGGAGAGTAGTCAAGTCAGGCTCTTATAACGAACCTTTGTTAAACAACCATCATTCTGTCACGTTGGAATGATTTTCTTTTTGATGGATGAATGTAGTTAATGAATGGTTTTGTTTTTTCTTCTATAGTGTAGCAATCAGACTCTTACTATGGCTTGATGATTGTTATATGAAGTTATTGTTAATGCATGTCTTATGGACCTTTTTAGTTGTCTGTTTCTTGGGAGCTCCCTTAAATTGTTGAATATGCNTGGTTGGGTTTTCTTCTTCTTCTTTTCCCTCCCTCTTTCTGTGGGGATAATTTAGAGATATTTTTTGGCCTGTTTTTTCTTAAATAGGGAGAGTAGCAGTCAAGTCAGGCTCTTATAACGAACCTTTTTGTTAAACAACCATCATTCTGTCACGTTGGAATGATTTTCTTTTTGATGGATGAATGTAGTTAATGAATGGTTTTGTTTTTTCTTCAATAGTGTAGCAATCAGACAGACTTACGATCAGCCTCTCCGGTTTTTTTTTTTGTTTTAAAGTACCATTCTCTCGCATAGGAATTATTGATGATTGTTATATGAAGTTATTGTTAATGCATGTCTTATGGACCTTTTTAGTTGTCTGTTTCTTGGGAGCTCCCTTAAATTGTTGAATATGCTTGGAATTGTGACGCTGATTTTGGAATCGTCAATCTAGGTCTGTGTTTAGTGTACTACTCCGAGGAGGAGGTGGTGAGCATCATACTTAAATGAGTGGGAAATAATGAAATACATTTCCTGGCATCATTTCTAATTCTTTCCTGTATTTTGGATGGGGCTGATGAAGTTTTTGCTAATAGGATTTGCTTGGGTTCCAACAAAAACTTAAAATCTGTTTTAAAATTGACCCCGATTTGGGGAGTTGAAATTTAAGTAAACGTCTTAGAAACATCTCTTTTTTGCATAGTAACTATAACCTAAACATCCCACAGCGGATTGGTCATTATCCATCTATTTGGTCAACAGCATTTGCATTTTATCATTTGGAACCTGCCTCGTCAGAAGGGAACACCTATTTGGGGATAGACCGGAAGATTTAGTCCTCAAGACTGCGCAATTTTAGATTTATATCTTGGGGTAATGCGATATCATTCGACCATGCTGCTTTAAATGCCTACTACTGAGAACCACCACCACCAGTGATACAAGCAGCTGCTTTAAATGTCTACTACTGAGAACCACCACCACCAGTGATACAAGCAGCTAACACGGAAGTGCCAGGAGAAAGTTGCTTGACCATTTAACCAACAACATTTTCCTTCAAACTAGTAAAAATTTATTAGGAAGAGAAAAATATAAAAATGAGAACATAGGGTCTGTGCTTCCAAATAATGCTTTACCTAATTATTTTCCTTTGCCACAACACTAAAATGTAAAAGAGGCAATGACCTATCGACCATATAATTGGAGCTCCAGCAAACAAAACAAACTTTAAATATTTACAAAGATTATTCTGAAGAACTCCGAAGTCCATGAATGAGTAAGAAAAAAACAGAGCTCCCAAAAAAAGAAATTTAACTATGGGTATTTACTCGTACTTCTGTGTCTGACTTTATGACCGAAAAAGTGCACAATGAATCAATGTTGAAGATCATGTAATGTAGAACTGCAGAAGGGAAGAGCGCTTCTTAGAGGGAGATATCTTACAAGTGATGCCGGTCTTCTTGTGTGGCGAAAACCTTCCTACTCTTATTTTCAGTATCCTTTTCGTCTAGGATCCACATTGTCGAAGTGGGTTGTCAGGATGTAGGAATGGGAGAAAAACACTTGATGTTCGAGGGAAATTTCAGTTGATGGACCTCAATGGCACAGTGTCTCTCCGTAGGCTACCCAGTTCACAAAGCTGTCCGAAAATTCATTGAGAACATTGAAATTATGGGTTGTGTCACATGACAAGCCTTCCCCTGTCCGTGCTCTTCCCTGCATGGGGGTTAATGAAAAAAAATATCACTACAAAGGACCACAAAATTTTACAGAAAAAGGTCTCTAAATCCAAATCGTTGAAGTGGAGTCCTTATTTTAGGGTGAAATAGCACTTCAGATCACATTTTTAAACCTAACGGTTTAAAACTTTTGTAAAAACTAGCCCCTATATCCCATGCAAGGCACGGGGGCTCTTTAAAAAAAAAAACAATTTGAATTTTTTTATTAGATAATTATAAAATTTAATTATTTTAGATTGGGCCATATGTTTATAATGTAGGTTTTTTAACCCCACACCTAAGATAGAGGGTTTTGTTAACCCAATAATAGATAATAGATTGGGCCATATGTTTATAATGTAGGTTTTTTTAACCCACACCTAAGAGAGAGGGTTTTGTTAATCCAATAATAGATAATAAATTGGGCCATATGTTTATAATGTAGGTTTTTTTAACCCACACCTAAGAGAGAGGGTTTTGTTAACCCAAGGCTTCTCCTATAGTATATTATAATAGATGATGCGAAAGTTAAGTTGATTTGTCCAACAATACCACGTCAGGCCACACCTATCCTTTCATTCTAAAGAAGTACGGCCTCGTATGTTCTCATAATAAAAGTGATTTTTTTTTTTTTGCTCGTGAAAATGTAGCTGCCTGATAAAACAAGATACCAACCTTGATGCTGGATCCACTTTCACTTGGAGTTGGTGTTGTTTCAACCGTAATTCCATTCACAACATTCTCTGCTGACATTCCAGTTACTGGGGAGTTTATGAGTCCAGACCTGTGACCACTTGAAAATAGAGGTGTTACTTATAAAAGACTTGCATGTTGGCCACTGGTAAGTACTAATAGACACTTTCGAACTGACCCAAATCTTAGATAACTTACCTTTCGTATAATTCTTCTTCGCACGAATTTCCCGAGGAAGAAATCCAGTCGACATCAACAAAATTTGAGCAGTTAAATGCATCTTCATTGAAGATCTTATCGCTTCGCATGTCCGCAAAAAGCTGCCTGTTAGTCATCGAGGGAGTATGCCTACAAAAAAACAGTTACTAACTAATTAGACATTAACAGCATTGCAAACAAATTAATGATGATGGGTGCACTGCATGTATTGTCAAGCACAACATACTGATGGACATTGACATTTATAAATTATTGAAAGTATCACTATAAATGAATGCCTAAGTTGAAAAACCGAGACGTCTCAGCGAAAGAGCAAATGAGATAGCAGAAGAATGGAATAAATAGTGTTATAGAAAACAGGTGATAAATCAAAAAAAGAAAAGAAAAAGGGAAGTGAAACAAACCCAAGACAAACCACCAACGTGTATAGTCATGATTGTATTGAAACATATTACCATGTAAGCAAATAATTACTTAAGATGGGTTGGATGCTTCAAATTAACTAAAATGGGGAATGATCTCCTGAATGTCCTCACTCAAGTGAGATGCATACTCCACTATGGTATGGTGTATCAGGTCATACCACACCAGCATAAAAGAACAGGTAAAATCATGAAAACTATATAATAAAAGTAGCTCTCTTCCTCTGTCAGACAGGTGCTAGAGTAGACATCGTAGTTTCTTGAAATGTTGAGCTTTGCCGAATCATCAACTATCTTTATTCCCCAAAAAGGACACTATGTATGAGAAAATTACATCATCGACTTAGTTGACTCTCTATTATACATTTCAAGGCAGGACCCATCGAATGGTAAGTGCCTACTCTATTGCATATTACATATAGAGCACATGGTAAGGATGGATTCTCCCCATTCTCCATGATTTGGCTAGGAATTTCCAAGGTAACTATAAGTGTCTCTGGCAATATTTCAGGGAACAATCTATCTATAAAAAATAAAAAGCAATAGTGAAAGCATCAACTGGACAAAGTGAAAGAAGCCAACCTGGAATATGATATTTCTCTTTCGCATGTTGAGATTTCTGGAGTGGAATCAGAAAGACGCTTGTTACTTCCTTGTGTTCTTTCAAGCAAGGGTGAGTTAGGAAGTTTCTTTTCCCTAACTTTTGTATTTGACGAAGGAGAATTGTTTTCAGAAAGAATGTTGCCATCTGAAAAGGATCTTTTGAAAAATGTACTGCAGATTCAGAAACAAAATGAGTATGCATCCTTGCAAGCATATTTCTGAATAAAACACAGTTTTTATGTTATTTCATTTTACCCACGTGCTGTGTCATACTGTTATACTATATTAATCACGTATCAGTTTCATACTATCCAAAAGAAACTACAAAACAAATATATTACTTTTATGCACTAACTAGTACTTTTATTCTTGCATCATCGTTTTTTTTAGGGCAAAGATATATGCATATTAATGAAAGAATGAGATGGAAAAGATTTCAATGAAAGATACAAACACAAACTATACTCAAACTTCACAGTAACGTATTTCTGTCGTACACCACAGTTGCTAAGTATTGATTAAGAAAGTATAAAGGAAATTACGATGGAAGAAATTTAATAATGCGTGACGACAGTAACAGTCTGAGCAGACATTGACATTCACTGTCATCTATACTGCCCCCCTTAACTTTGATCTCAGCAGAAAAAATGGATGCAAAATATGTGTAAACAATAAAAAATGAAAATGAAAATGAAAATTCTTTATTGCCATTACTTGCACATGTAGTAGAAGGGTCCCAAGACACTGATAGATGGACCAGACTCTTGACTAGAGATTCCTAGAGAAAAATTAACATGATAAGATGACCATAACCAATACACAAATACAATAGTATATTAAAAATATTTATGATCAGTTTTGCCTTATTTAAAAATAAGAAATAAAAAATTATGACCATCTTCTCATACCTAAAAATTCATTGTAAGTGAAGGCAAAAGAGCATTTATGATTAAAAACTGACAATACTAGTACCTTGTACTTTCATCCGCAAATGAAGGAGCACCTCTACCAGCATTGTAATGCTGGTCTGAATCCAGCTCCCATAGTGCAGGTCTACCCTGTTGTGGTTGGAAGTGCCCCAGGAACCTGGTCATTCGTAATCAAACATGCACAAAGAAAATGAATGGTTTGTATGATAAGTATGTAAAAGTAAAAGGTGCAACTTAAATTACACTGACTGCCTGACTGGTTAATTGTAACCATCCACTCTGTACAGCTTCTTTAAAGGCATCTAATAATTTCTAAGTAGACAGAATAGAAACAGATCAGAAAACAGAGCTCATCTGATTAGGTGTGAAAGATGGTTCCCAAATCTGAATTTGCATCATGTGCTTAAAGTGCTTTGTAAGCCAACAGTATATATCTTTTTTTTTTTGAAACGGACCAACAGTATATATCTTAAGGCAGCATGTGCCTTATTCAATTCTAATAATCCAGGGAGGGTAACAGAGAAGGCCATAATTAACATACACGTTTATCGCAGCTTGCTTCTCAGCATCCATGTAGGCATTGCTATAGTACCGCTGAAGTGTTCTGAAGAATTCTTGGGACTGCGTTGCTGCTCTCCATTGACCTCTTCTCTCTGAAAATATCTATGTACCATCATAGTTGCAAAAAGTTACAGATGTTTCAGTCTTTCATAATTTGGGTCATGGATTAGATCATTAGAATAATAACGGCTACTTCAGAAATGAATAAACAAGAAAAACAGAAACCCCAACTCAATCAATACTGGGACATGTACAACTGTACGTAAACATGCACACCCAAATGATGCTCTAAAGACATCCTTTTTAAAAGAATATTATGTATGCAAATGCTTTAGTGACTATTTAGGAATATATTAAGTTAATGCTTGTAATTGTACAAAGAATATTTCCCCTCATAAATATCCAGCAAGGAGGAATATGGAAAAACTTATTGGTGAGAATTCTTGTATTTTCTCCTTTTCCCTGAATTTTGTACTGTCCCTACTTTGTTCCCTCTGTAAACATATAAACAGAAATGCATAATACATGTAACCTCTAGATATATACTAAGTCGAAATGTACAGCGGTGCCTTAAGCTATAATTTAACTGTTGTATGACAATTCATCAAACCAACCAAATCAGTTGGCGAGGCCCTGCTAAGGTCGCTAGGAAAATGTCACTGACCAGATACCAAAACCATCTGACCTTTGAAACACACTATTTTGGACCACCAGTCATGCTTCCAGCTCAAATAGATTATGGTAATAGAACACCTGACTACCAAGAAACTAAAGTAAAAAAAATTGTTTCGTTGGATAGAAAACAAACACTAACTTACATGAGTCTCTAGAAACTATAAACAACTGCAAGAGATCTATGAGGGAGTATACCTTGTTGTGGGCATTGGATCCACCATATTGTTGTGCAAGGGTGTCACCCATTGTTTCGTAAAACCGCATTAAATCGTCAGCCAAAGGGGAATCCAGGTCAACTTTTGGGACATCTATAAATCCCAAGACATGGAGTTGATGACCAAGCGCAGCCAAGCCATAGGCATACTGCGCAACATTTGTGCGATCTAAGCAGTCAATGCAATTGGTTCTGAGGACACCTTTTTGACACATGACTGGCTTCATTACGTGACTTTCCTGAGCTTCACCAATATCTTCACCAGATATCATTTCTGAGCTATCTGAATTCTCCACTTTATCGTCAAAATGCTTTAGAGGAGACCAGTCACCAGCATCGATTTTCCTGTAATACAATGCATTTTCTTCAGTCCTCACTAGGTGGCGTTATTGTCCACTTTATCGTCAAAATGCTTTAGAGGTACATGAGATGTAAATGAAAGCAAACGAGTCCATAATTCAATGTACTCCATTCAAAAATCTCACAAAAGGCAGGTACTCATAGACTGCACACTGGTGCATGAGCGCCAGTTATACAAGTTAAATATATATATATAAGAGGGAGGGAGGGAGGGAGATTTGGATTTTTTGTACTAATTGACAAAGCAATTTATTTATTTTTTATGAAACAAAGCAATTAATTCTGTGGTACCTGACACTACACATTCTTAACAAATGTTTCAGGAAGTTGGGAATTTGCTTTGGACTCAAATATCACGACTACTCAACACAGACCCAGTATATAAGAATAGTAAACCATGGTAGAGTATGGATGCAATCTCAAGTTCCTAAACCTATCGAGTCATTAAGAGGTATATACTAACTGAAAGGACAAAATCTTATTGGCACTCCACAAGCTTACATTTAGGAAGACGGCAAAGCCTGAAGGATGGAGGATGCAAGAAAGGATAGTGAGCAAGAAAACTGAGACCTGTAACAACCCACCATATGTTCCACTTACCACTAATTGAAGTGACAAAACGAGAACTAAACTGTTCAACCTTTTGAATTTTTTGTACAGATTCACAAGAGGAAAGACTCAAGGAGATCACGTGCAACAAATTCTATACCATATAGTTCATGGTTTGGTCTAAACTCTCAAACAATAAAATTACCAAAAGAAAGTGGGTTTTGCCCCACGAGAGCTATTGGCCTTTTGAGTAAGACTTACTCAAAGTGAGGCCATTTTAATAGTTCCTCAGGTCTCAACTCCTCCGTCACTTGACAGTAAAAGAAACCTGTTAAGTTCAACGCATAAGCAGCCACTTTGCCTAGTAGTGCCAACACATTTGTAGCTTTGCTGAAAAAGAATAAGATTATGTTCCAGTTAGAAAAACTTTCTATTGATGACCACTAGCATAAGAATTAAGAAATAAGGCATCGAAGGCAAAATATTGAGCATGAAGCCATATGTACCTCCTCGAGTGTTTGTGTAGATCCCAATGAAGGAATCTTAGACGGTTCTCCTCCGATAAATCTTTATTAATAAATTCAATTGCATTTGCAAACTCTGAACGGAGTATAGACTCTCGAGGCCTCTTCTCACGAGTCTGTTTTTGGTCAGCCATCATAATAAACAGAAACAATGAGGAAATCTCAAGAGACCATCAGATAATCATTGCTACGTTTTTTTTTATTAAATATACATGCAATTGAATGGTTGATCCCACAAGCAGCTATAGAAGGACCTACCTTGATCAAATTCAAAATGATTATTGGGTTTCCATATCTCTTGACAAGATTCTCAAAATGAAGTTTAGTAGCTTCATAATTTTGATCCTTCTTTGACACTGGAATATACAGAATTGTCAGTAGAAAAATAAAGGTACTTTTACTACTTTGTGTGCCCTTAGTTACATCTGAGACTTACATATGATATCAGGTTTAATATTCAGACGTGAAGTTTCCTGTGACCAGAAGAGTGGAATTGAACCTCGATTCTGCACAACGGAACTTATTTGCGCTGGACATCCTTCAGGAACATCTTCAAACACAATCTGTTCTGTCTCAACATCATTCGCTACTCTTCCCTTCTCGTTTATACCTCGCTTCAAATACCTACACCGTGAAAGGAATATGAGCCACTTGAACTTGAAAGATCCAACCGAAAGACTAGAAACAACATGGGTTATTCTTGGGAAACAGTAACTGTTTTCCCTACATGCATGGTACAAGTAGTCCACATGCAGTGATGACAGAACCCACCATTCTGTGGCAACAATCTAGAACATCATCGGGTCAAAAATCAAACCAATCAGATCATTGTAGATCTATCAAATTCTTTTGGGAGTCCAGAAAAATATGCCTTTATGGTCATAAATATATACTACTATATAATGCAAATACTAGAGTGAAGCCTATTTTGCCAAAACTTCCTAAAATACCCTTACGTGTCTTTCTATTAGCAAATTGCATATACATAGTTGTAAATTATTTATCAAATGGAGGGCATAATTGGTACTAAATAAAACTCTAGCATTAAATAACTCCGCAGTAACATTAAAGGGTCACGTTATATACTTATATAACCCCTCGCTTGTGGGGCCCACATGTAATGCATCTAGGAGCTGATTTTTGGAGAGGATGTTCTCCTAACTATGTATTTCAACATATTCCCAAATCCGCCCCTGGATGCATTCCATATGGGACCCACAAGGGTTTTTTTTAAGAGGGATATATAACTTGACCCAACATTAAATGAACAACAAGACACATTAATAAACAACAACTATAATTAAGAAACAAGCCCAACATAAACACGTAAGCTTCTATTCTATGGTTGCTTGATTATTTTATTTATTTTTTTAAGAAAGAAAGAATTATATAGAAAGGAGAAAGGATGTACAAAAGAATGGCTAGCCCGACGTACAATAAGAATAAACCTTGATTCGTTGAAAATATATGGTTGCGAGTATTGTTACCCATGACCATTTAAATAAACCAAAATATGTAATTTGACTCCTACTTTATCCCAACCTGGTGCCAGCATAATGACGTGAACGCCTAGCAATGAGTGTCAACTTGAAGTCTCTGCCAGATATTGAAAGTTTTGCCTGGATTCAAAGAAAGAATATCCATTAGCTATACACAAATTTTAAAGCCTAAATAAAGTGTGCGCAAGTCTGTCTGATTCCCCTGAAATACCCAAATCCGACTCCGTAAATCTTCCAAGAATAATTTTATTAGATGACAAAAAAAAGACGCTTACCTGCTGAGCATCACATATTTAACTCTATATTTCTCCCAATATTATGTTAGTCTGACTTTGTAATAATCTCAAAGAGAAGACCCTTCTTACTCCCAAGGGATGATAATATGTGTGACACCATAACTTTGTAAGAATCTCAAAGAGGAGACCCTTCGTACTCCCAACGGATGATAACATGTGTGAAACCATTACTCAACTCAGAAAAATACTGGAATAAAATTCCAGGGCATATGAAGTAACATAACTTCGAATCACATAAAACCAACTTGAAATTGGCAACAAAGGATAACATTAAATGATCAAACATGAATGTTTTGAACTGACAGGCTGCATAAAAGACTTGGTCTGGGGTAACAATGTTTAGGAAGAAAAGAAGACAGAAGATATGTGCATAATTCACATTCCATCCGATTATTACTTTTCTATGAATCCATAAATCTACTTATTTGCCACATCATCACATCATTCTTCAAAGAGAAAAACTTGCCTGTTTAAAAAAGCCATAAACCAATGCAACTGTCCACAGAGTATTTTTGAGGTGATTACGAATTCCCCGTGTCAAGAACTCATTCCATACAAACATTGTTTCATAGAGGAATTGCCCAGTCTCACCATCAGATAAGTTCTTTTGAAGACTACGCATAACATGGTATGAGTAGCTGAAAAAGAAGTCCTTTGTGAGATCCACTGTGCATAGGAGCTTCTTGTATCTATTCCAGCATTAAGAAAAAACAAACAAGCAAAAGAAAACATTAAAAATACGAATAGTTGTCCTCTAAAGAATTAATCGGAACTATGAGCAAAACAGAGCATTAAATAGCTAGTAAATGATGATTCACAACAGAAAAAGAAAGCAACCTGTATCCAGCAAATCTTGATGATACGTTGTTTCATTCAATCATGTTATATTAACCTCAGAACAGCGAAGCTGTCTCGATAAATTTCAAAGCTAATATCTAAGGAGGACACAAAAAATACCAAACATTTTATAGATGCAATTTCTATTTCATTTTTAACAAAAATAATTCTAACTACTTCTAAAATGAGGGATGGTGCAGTAAATGGGACAACGTCATCGACTTAACACGGAAGGGATTATTGAAGCAGATATCATAGAGTTTAGAGGTTGAATGTGTCATCTCCATTGTGCATCAGACTTGTCTACCAACAAGAAAAGACGTCAAATTCAGATTATTTATTCCAAACTAGTTAAAAATTGAACTGAAAATAAAACAGTCACACATTTCTGTCTAGATACAAAAGGGAAATTAACAACTTTGAAGACTATTTTGTCATGGTCTCCATTTGAAGTACCATGGACATTTTACATTTACATGCAGAATGGACAAAAAACCTGTTCTCGTTCTTAGAATAAGCCATATTTGATCGAACTGTAGAATTTGGAAGCGGAATCATCTCGCTCTTCGTGACAGCATAAACTGTATGACCACAAATTGCACCAATCTGCCTTCTTTTTGTGATAAGCAGCATGTAATAAGGACCCAAAAATTTAACGAACCCTAGAAAAAGAAAAGTACCATGAGTAATGTAATGAAGATAATGAGACTATCTCAAGCCAATAGCTAAGACTTGGCACTTGAATTTCACGTACCAACAATTCCATAGCAAGTGGTGACAAATTTAAGTCCACCAGTAGACCTGTTTCCTTCATGTATCCGCTTCAATAGATCAGAACACTCTCCTTCTGAATACGTGGTAGAATCTTCACGGATGTTTAGCTCAAAAGGCTCTAATCTATCGATCTTTAATACTCTCCATTGCGTTCTACTCTTGTCTCTTCCTATCATATAGAATTTCTGTTCCATTTAAATGAGACAAGAATTTCTCAAGTTATAAACGGGAATAGGCAAATAAAATAAATGATATCATGGATAGCAAAATTAGACCCATTGTGCACTAGCACGTTAAAACATAAAGATCAATAAGTTACACTACCTACTAAGAAAGCTTAATGAGCTGAACTATTTAAACGAGTGAAAGAAAGACTCCCAGATTGCAAAAGGTAACAGATGGAGCTTTTAACAGTTAGCAAGTGTAGAGTTCATACTTTCAGTTAATGTTGAAAATCACAAAAAATTAACTTAATGAAACCTGCACATTGCAAACCATTACACCAAATCCTAACACCGAATGATGCAAACAAGAGATTGATTAAGCAATAAGCCTTCTAACCCATAAAACACAATAAATTTAGAAACCTAACCTCAGTATTACAAAATACACATCGATCATTCAAATTTCAACTGACTAATAGACCTAAATCAATTGGAGTTTAACTTCTTTAAACTCGAAAACTCATTTGTGTAAACCTTACTTCAAGTCAACTCCACCTCAGGTTTTCTTTAACCTGACCTCAACTTTCTTAAACTCTGGGTCTGACTTTAAAACTTCCAAACCTTCTATGTGAACACAAACAACATTGATGATAATAAAATCCTCAAGAATATAAACAAGGAAATACAGTGTTTTGACATCTTCAGCGTCCTAAGACCAATGAAGCACCATAGATCATCCCAAATGACATTCTGGACACCGACAAAGTAATTGGGTAAAAACAAAAAATTGCTTGACAAGAAAAAAAAAACAAAAGATTAAGAAAAACAAAACCGAGAAAATGAATAAGGCTTGTTTATGAAATAACTTTATAGAGAAAAATCTGTATGGCCAATCCAAACAGCCTTGATCTTTTATTCAGCATGACATTATGCTAGTACGATTAACCCAAATAAAACAGGCAAGGAAGATGCAAAATTCAGAGAAAAACGAATTCTGAACATAAGTTCACTTCTAGATCAAGAGTAGATTGTAAACAAAGCTATACACAAAATTAACTACCAAAAAAAAAAAAGAGTTTTTTACTTGTGAAAAGATAACATTTTTAGATCTTCAACATGTAAGGTAGGGATAGAATTTACTACACCTAGTAGAAACGAGCAGGACAGAACAACATTGAAATTCAATAAGAAAGAAGAAGAAGAAGAAGAAGAAGAATTACCGATCGAGTCTCGTAAAGCCTAAACTTCTGAAGATAATAGGTCCTTGGGTTGGGCTCGTAATCAGACGCCATGGTTTGGGATCCCGAGCTTCGAGCTCGGGTAAGATCAGAAGGACATGCGAGAGCAGAGATCAAGCAGTGACTTTTTAAAAAAGCTCCCAAAACCCTAAAAAGGCGTTGGTTGCTTCAAGTAGAGCATTTTCCTCTGGACCACTTCCTTTTAGTTCTTCTTCTGTTGAAACTCCTGTTCTTCCATTCATAGGCCAACAACTCTCAAGCAAGCAAGCAAGCAAGCAAAGCAATCAAAGCAGAAACGAAAGACCCACAACACAACAACCACAATCACTGATAAATCAAAACAAGCTTGCTAATGATCTGAAACACTAGCAGCAAATAATGTGGGATGTCATCAAAATCGAACCAGACATCATCTTCATCATCATCATCATCATCATCATCATATAATTAATTAGATAAATAGAAATACTAAAAAACACCACCATTACAAATTCATAAATCCAGAAGGTTCTTCTGTGACTGACTAGAGAGAGAAAGGAATACAAAGATCGAGAGAACCAACCAGAATACAATCGATAAAACAATCTCTTGTCGTTAGAGAGAGAAAGAAGAGAGAGAGAGAGAGCGAGGAGGGGGAGGGGTAACAGCGAACGAAAACCACAGCTTGCGTGAGGACCGTGACCGCTCAATCCCACATAAAAAAACAATTTGTTTTTGCCTTTTTCGGATTTTTTATTATTAACAAAAAAACTTTTAAACCCTTATACGCAAAATAATTAACCATAATTAAGAATAAGAAATCTTTGTTTTTATTTTAATTTTTCGAGTAGAATGACTATTGCTCAAGTTACAACGCACCGCAGTAACAAGTAAATACGTAGATGTGCCACAATAACAAATGCTTGATTGTGTGAGAAGTGCACAGAAATTGCCACGAATAAGGAAAACATATATCAAACAGACGGGGAAGATATATTACATCTGCCAGTAACAAATAAATATAAGGTGCTAGGAACGGACACACAAATCAACATTAATAAACGAATAAATGGCTCTAGGAATTGACACAAATAAATCGCCATCAACTGCGTACAACTAATTAATTATGAGGATGAATATTGCAATATACCTTATTGCGACATTATTGCAACATATTTTTTATGGGGTCACATGAAGATGGTTCGAGGGATAATTTTTTTGCGGGGATGTTCTTCTCATCATGTAGACCATCATATTCGAAAATCAACCCTTTCTAAAAGTTCTAACATCTTCAAATCAGTATATAAAAATTTGACAAATTTTAGATGTTTTTTTAGACCGTTGATTTCTATTAATTTCTGATAAACTTTTGATGGGATTAGGATTTTTAGAAGGCCATGGTTTTCGAATATGATAGTCTACATGATGAGGAGAATATCTCCATAAAAAAAATTAGCCCTTGAACGATCTTCATGTGGACCCATAAAAAGTACGTTGCAATAGTACGTTGCAATAATACTATGAATATGAGGTTTAGTCCTAGTACCTCCATTTGAGGTCTAACAAATGATTTATATTGTGAGTAATTTTCTCAACAAAATCTATACTATTAGTTAAGAGAATTGGGTTTTTTTGGTGCTTTTTACTTTTAGTGTCTTTGAAAAAAATATTTTTTGTTAAAGTTTAACTTCACTTTGAAATAGTATAATGGTCATCTTTTGCCCCTCAAAAAAGGATAAATTAGTAATTTTATTCTCACCAGAACATAACTGTTTCACTTTTGCAAATGAAATTAAATCTCTTCAATGATTTTCTCCTACTTTATCTCTCCCTAAACTATCCCTAAAATCTCTCCTTAGCTACCTACTCAATTTCACATTTCTCTCAATGGATATTTGCATATTTTAGTTTTTTTTTATAATTAATTGCATTAATAATTTATCACAAAATCAGTGTAAGAAATAAACCCAGTGTGAGTGCACAACCCTTGTCATATTTAGAAGTTTGTTACATCACATAAATAGTTTGTTTGGATTGAGATTTTAAGTATGAATTTTGTGGAGATTAGGGATTTGATTAAAAACTATTTAGATTTATAACAAAACAAAACATGATTTCTAACTAATTTTTTATTAAATCTCTGCTCCCCACAAAATCATACTTAAAATCCCACGAAATCTGGAGACTTTTCTTTTCCTTTTTATTGTATTTTTTTTTCCTAGCTACTATAAGTAAAATATGTTTAATTCTGAAAAAGTATTTTTAACCACTGCCTTGATAAAGTTTTTTTTTTTTGGTTTTAGGGATAACTGGTTAACACACGTGAGTCATGACACATGCAACTTCTTTTTTTTTTTTAATTAACTCGATCACCTTGCGAGTTTGAAGTAGTACTTGCTTGTCCCTTTCCTATTGAACTGATTTCATCATTTTACTTTCTAACCCCTTAATAGAAAAAAGCTTTCCATTGAAAAATCTGGCATCGATCTCTTGTACATATATTTTGTTGAGCCATAAATAATAGTTTTTGTATATATATATAACAGAAAGTTAATTTTCAAGAAAAAATACCATTTATTATAGGCATATATAACTGTTTTTATTTATTTGATTTGATTTGATCAAACAGCCCGTCTTCTTCATATTAACTTTCAAAATTACTAGTCATAATAAATTTCAATCAAAATAAATTTATAAGTATAATTGTTAATGTCTCCTTGTAAAAAGAGTTAACTTTATAAAACAACTTTTGTATCATTTGATTTTAATTTGCAGCTTCGTGGTTTATTATTATTATTATTATTATTATTTTTTTTGACGAGTAAAGTATATCATTTTTAAGAAAAATTTAAAATGAAGAAGATAATTTTAAGTAGAGATCGACTGCATGCTACAAAGACTTTTTATTAGCTTTGAAAATATATATTGTTTGTTAAAGTTCATTATTATTACAAAGTCAAAGTAAGAACCTCAGAAGGAAGATCCATTCATGCTATGTAGGAGATTCGATCTATATAATGAAAGAAGCTTTAATTTGCAAGCTGTATGTAATATTATTGTATACTCCTCCTCTAATTCTCTTTTCTTTCTTTCTTTCTTTCTTTATCTCTCTTTCAAATTACGCGCGGCCGACTTCTTATTATTAATAAGTTTACACACCTGCGACCAGCAGTGATCTCATCATGACATCTCTCTCACCCGCAATATTTACNTTTGGTAGAATTAAGCAGCGTCTTTTTCTCGGCCAAACCAGCCAGGTTAGGTCAATAATAATCAAAAGTCATATATATATATATATAGCTAATTAAATTGTGGCCTAACCTAAAGTTAGAAAAAGAACACACATAACATAATATAACATAATGAGATTGTGGAAAAAATTAAGATGAGATCAATATTATTGCAGAGAGGAGAGCTCATCTTATATTACAAGCGTCGTGCACGTGCGTTGCACGTGATCCTCAAATTGAGTTTATTCTTTACATTAATTTTGTGATAAACTATTAATACAATTAATTACAAAAATAATTTTAAAAAAAATACCAAAAATAAGTTACGTAGAGAAACGTGAAAATTGAGTTGGTAGTTACGGAGAGATTTTAAGGATACTTCAGGAAGAGAGAAAGTGAGAGAAAATCATGGAAGAGATTTAATTTCCTTTCCAAAAGTGAAATGGTTATGTTTTGGTGAAAATAAAATTACTAATTTATCCTTTTTTCAAAGATAAAAGATGACAATTGTACCCTTTCAAAGTGAAGTTATACTTTAACAAAAAATAATTTTTTCAAGGACACCAAAAGTAAAAAGTCTCAAAAAACTCCATTTTCTTAACTAATAGTATAGATATATGATACAATATGATATATAGGATAGGATATTATGGGGGTGGGTGGGGTAATGTGAGGGAGTGTGTGGGGTATATTAGAGATTTACATGGTACGTCAAAAACAACATAGCAATGGGGTTGGGGTAATTAATGTGAGATAGTGTAAGAGGGCCGAGGCCGGCTGGCCGGCTTTCACCACGTGGCCAAAGTAAAAAATAAAAAATATTTGACGATATATATATATATATATATATATACTGGATTGGATGGGATCTAGAGAGAGATCCCAACAGCTAATTAGTTTTAAACAGGCCAATAATTGAGAACGTGGAGAGAAAACATATATAAATGAGATCAAGTCAAAAAGGTTTTATTATTATTATTAGAGAAAACTAAATAGTCTTTTTTTACCAAGTACTACTATAATTTGATCTCAGCTATTTTTTTTTATCTAAAATATATTTTGGTGACTTTTTTTTTACTGTTTAGTCCTTTTTTAACAAATAATAACTTTTTAGTCTTTTGCTGAAACTCGTGTGGGTGTTTTATTTGTATGTATTACTAATTTTACCATTCTTTTTTAATTTTTAAAGGTGGTCAGCTATAGAGAGAAAATTTTTATTATTTTTTGTTTTGAATCTTTAAAATGCTATATCTTCTAAACTATAAATCAAATTTTGATACAATTTATATTTCTGGAAAGCTTTCAACGAGATCTTCAAAACTATACCAAACAATATTTTTATTTTTACTTTTTTGAAAGAAATGCAAATCCGAATTTACATACTTTAAAGTGTTTCTAGAGTTGTTGCTTATATACGTGTAATTCTATGCAAATTATATTTTGCATACATTTAAATGTCTTCATAGTGTGTTTGCAAGTATATAAACGTTTACAAAAACTATTTTGTATGCATTTTAGTGTATACAAAATAGTTTTTGCATGCATTTAAATGTCTTCACAGTGTATTTACAAGCATATAAACGTTTGCAAAAACTATTTTGCAAGCATTTTAGTGGATGCAAATTATATTTTGTATGCATATAAATGGATACAAATTGTATGGATGTATTTTTTAATAAAAAATATAGATTAAAAGTTATAAATATTATTTTAAACCTAAATCTGTATAAAAATATTCAAAATTCTTCCATTCGTTTGTTAAAAGTCATGCAAAAATATTTTGCAAAATACATTTTGCATGCTTCGTAATATAATTTTAAAAAAAAAAAAAAATATTGTTAACTGATCTCATTTTCAATATCTCAATGTAAGATTTCTAAAAATATAATTTTTATGAAAAACTAATTTGTATTTTAAAAATTATGTTATTTTTTATTTTAAAAATAAAATTAAAAAGTTAGTTGGTGCTTACTACTTGTGTATTTATTATTGGGGTATTTTTGTCTAGCAAATTGTACATGTGTGATTTTTCACCTTTTGGACTAAACTGTCATAATACTTTTAACTGGGACTGAACCATCATATTACCCCTCAAATAGGACTAAACCGTAGTTCCCCTTATTATTATTGATGATTTTAATCGCACACACATACACACACACACACACACACACACACACACACACACATATATATATGTATATACGAGCCTCCACATATGCGCTTCACACGTGTGCGTTGGCTGTCCGTCATCCCACACATACTACGTATGTGTGGGTTAAATATTTAAATGCACTACACATGATGTTCCCACACGCGTTTCGCTCGCACCCCTTGCACGTGCTTCGCGAATGACAAACTTATTTCCCCCCTCCCCCGCGTATGAGTTGGCAAATTATTATGGATAAAAAGTAGCTCAGTCGAGGATGATACATGCGCTAATATTGATCTAGATGATGGATAGATTATCGTCACAAAAAATTAACCCTTAGATCGTATTTAAATAGGTGCATAACACACTTGTAAATAAAAGTATAAGAATAAAATAAGTATTAGGTAGCCCGGAATGATGCCTTGATGTTAATCTAGATGATGAATAGATCACCGTGACAAAAAATCAGTCCTTGGATTAACTCAATACCACCCCATTTGGCAAGTGTAAATAAATAAATTTTGTTAAAGGATATAGCTAGTATGTTAAAAAAGTTTTAAAAAAATAACATTTAGGGATTGACGGACGGATGGTGTGACAGCTGAAAGCTGTCGCGCCGCCGCCGCCACCCCCTCTCTTTCTCTCTCTCCTTCCTTCTCTCTTTCTCTCTCCTAGGGTTTTAGGGCCAGGCGCCCCCTTAGCCAACCCAAATGGCTTAAGGGGGCACCCCTTACATATTAGTAAAGATATATATTTATGGGGTTATGATCCTAAAAATGAATTGTGTACTGTTATTGGTATTCTTTCCTAATTTCCACCCTTTAACTTAATAAACATCACCAAATATAATTTCCTACATTATAAAAAAAATTAACTTTGATGGGCACGGGATCCGTCTATGTCTAAATCTTACATGCCCTTAATTTTTTTTTTGATACAAGGGACTAATGCCCGAATTACAATGAGTGAAGATACCCTATGTGTTTTTACATTTAACTTGCACTTTGTTTGTGGAGTTTAAACTAGGATGCTCCCCAATAAAAAGTAAAGCCCCTCTAAAGCGAAAAGGTCATTAATGAGCCCACCTAAATCGTGAGCCCGACATTAGTATTTTAGGTGTGCGCCTTTAAACTTTCCCAGATCATTTTATTTATCCTGACCAGACCGTGGACTCTATAATATAACATCAAATTTCGGGCCCATGTGGCCCATGTAAATACGCAAATGCGTACACGGCCCACTCAACACGCTGATTGAAGGATACATCAGTATCCGATCCGATAGGTTACCGTTTACACCCGTTGATCATCCCACACAGATTATAAACAGGTATGTTCTTCTCTGAGCTCCAACTCCGCACCCACCCTAAATAAAACCCTAACTTCTTCGTAAATTAATAAAAAAATCCTCCGGTTTTACTTGTGGATTTTGAAGCTTGAATTCGAAGATGTCTACGTCGAAGAAGAACCATAAAGAGAAAATGATTCGTCGCAAGTAAGTGCCTGACTGATCTGTTGTCATCTTCTCTCCAAATTTCATGTTCTTTGGTTCTTCGTGGTTTCATATAGAAATCAATGAGTATTTGTTTCTCAATGTTTATTGTAGCTCAGTTTCAGTGAAGAACTTTAGATTAGGTTTTATTCGGACTTTTTTTGAGTTTTTATTAGCTTTGCTGTGTTGTTTTCAATTAATGAGGAATCTCAGAAGAGAAATTTGCTAATTGATAGTGGTTTAAATGGGTCTGTGAAATAACGAATCAGGGTTTGTTCGAGAATGGCAATTGAAACAGGCCCTTTTAAAATTGATGAAGTCTTTTTTTTTTTTTTTTGAATTTGATAGAGAAGAGAAGCAAGAAGAACCTGATTTACCCAAATATCGAGACCGTGCTAAGGAGCGTAGAGAAGATCAAAATCCCGACTATGAACCAACTGAATTGGGATCATTTCATGCCGTAGCTCCCCCTGGAGCTGTTGACCTACGGTGAGAATCTCAATTTTCAGTGTTGTTTGCGTATAACTTGAGCTCAGCAATATATTATTTAACTCTTGCTTTGCCACCTTTGTAGGATAGCAGATGCACAAAAGATATCCATAGAGAACAGCAAGTATCTTGGAGGTTTGTGATCTGATTATTACTAGTTCACTTAATATTTGGAGAAAATTTTGTGACTTGCTGTTCTCTTTAAAATTACCCTTACATATTCATCATGGTTGCATTTTCACATTTATGTTCTCACTCTCCACATCAGTATCTCAAGAACTTGATCGTACAAAATGGTTGAGTATCCCTTTCTGTACTTCATACCTTATGTACAAGGCCACCCGTCTTTTATTGCTGTATAGTGTATCACAAATTACAAGTGCAGAAAAATTTCTATTCCTTTATTATCAGCACTTGTTTAATTACTGTCATGTCTACTTGTATATTTGTTATTCAAAATTATAATATTGTATTACATTTTGTTTGAAGAGTTTTAGAGACTCCTGGTCAACCATTCCCCTAGGATTTCTAGTTTCGTAGGTCTTGTGACTCCATGACTCTGTGGCTTGAATCATCTTCTTGTATGTTCTCGTGGATGCTGAAGATTCATTGGGTGCTGGGACTCTTGTCCGGCCCCAGAAACACGACGGTTGGAACCTCCTTAACTGTAACTGATCATAAAAAAGACCAACTTTAGCGGGCTAATATTAGAGGTGTTACTCTGTATACTACAAAATGGTCTTATTCTTGATTGTGTTTCAATTTTTGTTGTTGTTGTTTTTTTTTTCCTCTTTTTCTTTTCCCCATTTCTGTATGAGAACATTGTGTTAACTGGGTCATTCTTGTTAAAGGTGATGTGGAACACACACATTTGGTCAAAGGTTTGGATTATGCTTTACTTCACAAAGTAAGGAGTGAGATTGACAAGAAACCAGATGTTGGAGACGAGGCTGATGGAAAGTCTAGGTAAGTAAGTTTGCGTCAATAGTAATGCCAACAGTTCTTATTCGAGTTGTGTGTAGGTAAATCTTTGTGTTTAGCTGGGGTGGCCTTTTTCACTGAGCGATTTTGTCATTCACCAGCAGAGTTCCTAAGGAAGACCAAACATTGTCTTTTCGCACTGCGACTGCAAAGGTGCATTGTCTTCTTAAGAGTGAAGAACTGTTGATTTGTATTGTTGTCCATTGCTTAGGTATGGAAAGGAGTTCTAACATTTTTTTTCTGGTTGCAGTCAGTGTATCAATGGATTGTCAAACCCCAGACTTCTATCAAGTTAAACGAGATGTTCCTTCCTGGTCGTATGACATATATCTTTAACATGGTAAATTTCTTATTCTACTTGTCTCTTCTTCTTCTTCTTCTTCTTTTTTTTTTTTTTCTTGATAAGCGCTAGTAATTGTTGTCCGTTTGCTCTCAACTGATACTCCTTTTTGATCTCATGACAAAAAAGAGTTACATATTGTCTTTCAGAGATGACTTGTTTTCATGCATATTAGGATGTGATCGACTCAGTTGAATTTATAGTTTGCAGACTGAGCTTTTCAAGCTGTACAAAACACATGTCTAGCACATCTATTTTGACATTTAAATTGGCCCCCAGTAAGTAATACTACTTATGAATTTTTGATAATTTTGTGCTTCACTGAGATGCCATCAGAATTATTTTACAGTTATCGAGAACTCTACCATAAAGGAGTAGGACCAGTTACCAGGCTCTCATAGTCATTGGCACAATTTGAAATTCACATAAACAAGATCAACAGTGCTATCTTTTTCTTACCAGTACAAAATGGGAAAAACGTAAAGTGTTTGAATATAAAATGTACTGAAGAAATCCACCAAGCATTCTCAGTAAGATTTGTTTGTTGTGGAGCCTCTAGTTGAAGATAATTTGTACTAGTCATAGTCAGATTACTCTCAGGATGATAGCGTACCATCATATTCTTTGAATTTGGTTAGGAAAGAGCTATTGTCTTGGATTGTGCCTATAACTTTTAAATTCTGATGTTAATTCTATTTGATGCATCCTAGGAGGAGGGCTTTTCTCATGATATTCCAACGACACTGCATAGAAGTAAAGCTGACTGCCCGGTTCCCGAGGTCTATATCTTTCTAGTTCCCTGGTGATTCAGATCTCCTTTGTCTTGGATGGGTCGTTTGGTTACTTATGATTTTATAATTTGTGCAGGAAATGGTTACTGTCAGTGTTGATGGTTCTGTGCTAGAACGAATTGCTAAAATTATGTCATATCTTCGCCTTGGATCATCAGGAAAGGTTTTGAAGAAAAAGAAAAAAGACAAAGATGTAAAAGGTATTTGTTTTGTCTTCAGAGGAATGCAGCTTTTTATAATGACACCGCCATTTTCATTTTTTTTCAGAGTACAATTGAATGCACAAGTAGCCTCACTCATGTTAACATCACTGAACACCACATTCTCAAAAAAAAAAAATGTCACTGAACATCTCTACTTATTGTTAAAGAATTTGATATCTTTAAATCATGCCTTAAGTATATGGGACTTGATACTTCGGAAGCTGCATTTCTATTCCAAGGAGGTTGGGTCATTCCCCAGATGGGCTGAAGGATGTGTCACGGCTAGTTGCCAGATCATGTATGTATTCATTTCAAGCAGATCACAGCCCGAACCTCGCACTGAACAATTAATCCTAAAAAGTAAAAACCCAATCCCTGGAGTTTCTTTGGATGGTAAGTGGAAGGATGTGAAATGGGCCATGGACATTTTCATTATTGGGTGGTGGACTGTCTAGCATATGCAATATGGGGCTATGGCAGAGCTATAGAGTCTCCTAACAGATTTATTTCTTTCGTCTACTCCTTTTCTTTTGAGTCAAGACTATCTTTTTTTGGTTCTTCTCCTGGTTATAACTTTTCTGCTATTAAATGCATTTTCTGTTACAGGGAAGATTTCTGCTGTTGCCAATGAATATGATGAAGATGAGAAACCATCACTGCCTGATGGTGGAATGTCGAAGCATCGAAATGAAAGAGAAATCTTACCCCCACCACCACCGCTTCCCCGAAAGAATAACGCCGATACTAGAGAGAAACAAGTCCCTGTCGTTACTAGAGTTGAAGAAGAGGACATATTTGTAGGTGAGGGCGTTGACTATGCTGTTCCCAGCAAAGACATGAGCCAAAGCCCAGTCTCAGAGGATATGGAAGAGTCTCCTCGAAATAGGGATAGACCATCTTATTTCAGTGAACCTGCTTATGGTCCAGTCCCACCCCCCGAGCCTCCTCTGGATTGGCAACAAACAGTAAGTTCATTGTGCAGTTCATTTGATATTAATGGTTGTTCAATACTTGATTTCCGATAACAAGTTGAAGAAATTAAGCTTCATAACACACTAACGAAAAAAAGAAGGTATGGTTTTACAAAATTGGCAATTTCAAAGCCAAAACTTGACAGAGCAAATAAGAAAAGCTGGAGTCTAAATACTTAATGCAACATTATAACTATCCTTATGTTTTACTCTTGGGCCAGTTGGAACGAGTTAGTTAATTTTCGATCTTGATGTTTTGGTTTCACAGAATGGATATGATACTATACAAGCGCATGTGGTAGCTGGTGGCTACCAAGGAGAGTGGCAGGACTACCAGTATTCCGATCAGTTGGCTTATCCTGAACAGTACCTACAGCAAAATTTGGAAACTTACGATGTGCAGGCGGGAGTAAATGTTCAACAGGATCCACGCTTCATGACGCAAGAAGAGAAGGATCGGGGCTTAGGGTCAGTTTTCAAACGTGATGACCAGAGGCTTCAGCAACTGAGGGAAAAGGATGCTCGGGAGAAGGATCCCAATTTTATCTCAGAGAGTTACTCCGAATGCTATCCTGGTTATCAAGAATATAATCGTGAAGTTGTGGACAGCGATGATGAAGATGATTTGTCAAAAATGGATATGGGTGGTCGGGTGAGACTTCTCTTTCAACTGAATTAATTTTTTAGTGTCTGGTGGTTTTATGGAAAATATAAATCTGTATTTTCCATTTGAACATACACAGTAGTCAATATTTAATTTGATCCTTAACCATAACCATAACCGCCATCAATGCCTCACTAATGTGAAAACCATCCATCAGTAAGAAAATCGTTGGTTTGTGGTTATCTAACAAAAGAGGTTGCGTTTGGACAGGCTAAGGGTCGTCTTCATCGTTGGGATTTTGAGACTGAAGAGGAATGGGCTACGTACAACGAGCAGAAGGAAGCAATGCCGAAGGCTGCATTCCAGTTTGGTGTGAAGATGCAGGATGGTCGCAAAACAAGGAAGCAAAACAAGGACCAGAAGCTCACGAATGAGTTGCACAAGATCAACAAGATCCTAGCGAGGAAGAAGATGGAGAAGGGTGGGGAGGGACATGATGATGGGGGTGGGGATTTTGAGGATGATGACGCGCAGCCAGGAAAGAAGCTCAGGGTGTAAAGCTTTGTTATATTTCAGATCAATATATGTTTGTATTATTTTTGTAGGATAATTATTTGGAGTTGATTTTGATGTGGTTAATAGAATCAAATTCCTCATATTCATTTATTAAACTCTCTCTCTCTCTCTCTCTCTCTCTCTCTCTCTCTCTCTCTCTATATATATATATATATATATATATATACATTTTCATTTTTTTGCTTTTCCAGTTATGTGCATTTGAGTTGGAATTAATTAATTCCTTAATCCGATCGTTGCAACATAATAAACATAGCACCAGTTGTTGCAGCAGGGTTAATGTTTTGCAGAAACCAAAATCTTGTTTTCGGTTCCAACCTTAGTAACCGTAACCTTGGTATAGGGGTGACGCTTCTGCTCCGGAACCTCGCGCTCCCGCTCCGAACTACGCTCGACGCTCTTGCTTCGAAGGTATGTTAGAACTATAAATATTTTTTAATCGATCGCTCCGATGCTCCCGCTCCGATCTGCGTTATGGTTACTTAGGTTCCAACCACTTTTTAAAGATGGATTTCTCTGTGTGCAGCACAGTTTATTTTTTTAATCAAATGTTTTAGACAAAAAATAAAAATAAAAATAAAAAATTGAACGTTCTAAATTTTTTTATGTATATATATATATATTGTCTAGAATACTTGATTGATGATTCTATAAACTAGACGAGTAAAGTTTGTGGTTGTGCTCTCTCTAAAATGTTGGGCTGAATTAGTAAGCAATTGGGTTGAAATATCAGTTCCTTTTATTATTTATTAGTAAAAAACGCTGGGCTTAACTATCCGTAACCTTTTTAGCGTAATTGCAGACGTGGGGTATTACTGTAATTTAACTCAAACAAAAAGTGTGCGTGTGTGCTGTTGGCCGTGCTAGCCTATTTGTTTGCTTTGTTGGGTTTCGTCTCCAACTCTCTCTCTCTCTCTCCATGATCCATCTCTATTTGTTTCCTTCCGTTCCCAGCAAAAGCAATCCCCTTTCTTCTTCTTCTTCTTCTTCTTCTTCTTCTTCATCTCCGAATGGTGAGCTTTTCAATCAAAGCTTCTTGAATTTCCCGAGATTCCTTCCTTCCTTCCTTCCTACGAAATAAGACAATTTAGGGTTTCAGGTGAGACTCTATCTTCTCTATGTTTCATGAATTCTGTTAAATATGAATTTGCAATCTTTCTTAGTTTCAATGGGTGGTTGTATTTTCTTCAAAATCCTATCTTGACTATGTTTTAGTTTCTGCTTTGACTGATTCTTACTGGGATTAGTAACAGCTGATGGATAGGAAAATTTGACGTGTTTACCTTGCCCTATGTAGTAGTTCCCAATTATATTTGTCTTCCTTGTTTGGGGGTTTCTCTTTTTTATTTTTTATTTTACCTTATCGCATGGATTTTTTTTTTTCTGGGTAACCGAAGTTCTGTTTCTGGTTGGCGAATCGACTCCGGAATTGATTCTTAACAGATAATTCCTAAGGATAAAAAGGAAGACCTGTTTGATTTTATTTGCCCTTTTTACTATAATCAAGATTGTAAAGTTTTTTTTTTTTTCTTTTTCAAAAAAAAAAAAAAAAACCCTCTTGGATTTACAAGGACTGAAAGTCTTCAAACTTGTAATAATTGTTCATCATTTTTGTTTTTCTCCAAATTTGCTCCTTGCTGATTGATACTTTGGATATTGTTCTCTTGCTACACATCCTTACTTCTAGGAAGTCTTTTGTGAACTGCAGAAAGTTCGTGAATTGGTTTGACACCTAGATTCAAGTTGCTGACTTAATGCATGGCAACATCTGAGGGAAGGGTTTTGTATTCTTCACTCTCCAAACTTGAAATAGCAAATAAGAGCCACTTTGGCGATGACTACAATTCTGGTGTTTGGGATGACGCGCCAGAAGGAAGGAATACTAGCCCGTCACGCTCAAGGACGACAAAACAAAATTATGAACATGAGTTTTACCTCGAGTCCGATGACTTGATTGACTCAGGATACCATTCGGGCGAGGATTCTTGTAATTCGTTGCAGCCCAACGGGGCTCCAGAAGTGAACTTGAAAAATGTTTTGGGTGGGATAGTTGCGATATTGACTGGTCGAAATAGAGGTCAAAGTGGTGTTCAAGGTCAGCAGGACTGCAGCTCAAATGTTTCATTTCTAGAGTTGGGGAAGAATGGAGATAGTTTCTTGCACTCCTCGGTTTACATACCAAGTGCTCCTCCACTTCTCGAACCTCATGGGGTCAACTATTGTGCATACAAAGAGGTCTTGGAAGCAGAACCTCCAGAGTGGCTTCCAGACAGTGCTACTACAGTTTGTATGCAGTGCACTTCTCCCTTCACAGCCCTTACTCGAGGTAGGCATCATTGTCGTTTTTGTGGAGGGGTTTTCTGTAGAGTATGCTCAAAAGGAAGGTGCTTGTTACCTGTTAAGTTCAGGGAGAGGAGTCCCCAGAGGGTGTGTGATACCTGCTATGACCGGCTTGACCCTTTACAAGGCATATTGATCAACTCCATCAGCAACGCTGCCCAAGTGGCGAAGCATGATGTGATGGACTGGACGTGTACAAGAGGCTGGTTAAATATGCCGGTGGGTCTTTCCATGGAATATGAGATATACAAGTCTTGTAACACATTGAGGAGTTACTGCCAGGTTCATTTCTTCGCCCATCGCAATTTCCTATTTTTGTCCGACTTTTTATGATTGTAAAGCTTCAACTTGACTCTTGCTGTTCATTTTATGATTGGAAAGCTCATAGAGATTTCCCTACACAAGTGCTGATACCAGGTTGTTATATCATGATGGCAATGTTGTTTTGTCATACTCTTGAATTTGTGAAATAACCTGTTTAGTGGCTAGAAAATGATGATGCTTGGACTTGTTTATTATTATTATTTTTCTGATCGGTGCTTGGACTTGTTTATTTGAACTTGTAAGCGAGCCCAAACGTGTCAAGTTGGCTTTCTTCTATTATCTGATTGTGTCTATATGCATTGTTTTAACTGTATTATACGAATATGTTTGTCTTAACAGTTTTATTAGGACAGACAGTCTGCACTACTAAAATTTATGTGGATATTTGACTTTTATTCAATGATTCTTGAAATGGACAGGCTGCTAGATTAAAACCCGAGAGATCAATGCCCTCGGCTGTCCTCAAAGGTGCTAAAGGTTTAGCCATTTTAACAGTTGCTAAAGCTGGCATGCTTCTTACATACAAACTTGGTACTGGTTTGGTGGTTGCTCGGAGGTCAGATGGATCATGGTCTGCACCGTCTGCCATAGCATCTGTTGGTTTAGGTTGGGGTGCACAGGTAACCATCAGGTCACACATTTATTCTTTGTAGCATAAAAAGGTGCAGTATTTCTGTTTGCCAAGGAAATCCATGCCATATATCTGCTCAGTTTACAAATCCCAAGGTTGAAGTGCAGAGTTCTTTGGTTCTTTGAATCCTGTGAGCCTCAGGCATACCCTATGGTAGATCTTTGTTGTTACGTTTTGATATTAGGTTTACCTGGTTCATTTAGGGAAACCTAAAGGGTAAAAAATGAACCGACTGATTGAAGATATATGCATCTTCTACCTCCCTACTCGATATAAATGCTGAAAAGCAATGGGAGGGAAAAATGAAGTGTTCAACACAAAAAAGAAAAAGAAAATAAAAGAATATAAGAGTAATTACTGGATGTAAACCAGTGATACAGAGATCTCAGATGGTTGGCATAAAGTTAGTGTAGTGATGTTTGTTTCATTTCATTTTATTTTATTTTATTTTATTTTTTCTTTGTGGAGTACTTCATTTTCCCACTTTGAAGGGCTTAAAATAGAACTATTTATGCGTAGACCAGCTTCAATGTGGAGTGAAGGCACATATTGTCCTCGATGTTTCTGGGAACTTGATTCATTTGAAATTTGACGGGTTCCTAAATTTTTGTTGGAACTGAATGTGTGAAATTTGACTGTAATGTGAAACAGATTGGGGGTGAGCTCACCGATTTTATTATTGTGCTGCATGATTCTAAGGCTGTGAAGACATTTTGTAGTCGCATGCATTTTGCTCTTGGAGCTGGTTGCAGTGCTGCAGCAGGACCAGTTGGGAGAGTGCTTGAAGCTGATCTTCGAGCTGGAGATAGAGGATCAGGCATGTGCTATACTTACAGTTGCAGCAAGGGTAAGTAGTCTCTACTGACTAATTTTTTTGGCCAGATTCAATTTATTGGATTACCTAAATGAAGAGTTGATTTGATACTATATGATGTTGTGAACGAATAGGTGCGTTTTTGGGTGTTTCGCTTGAAGGGAATATTATTACCACTCGCATGGAAACCAATCTACGCTTTTATGGTGATCCCTATCTCACCGTGGGTGACATTCTCCTTGGGACGGTGGAGAGACCAAAGGCTGCTGATTCCTTGTACTCTGCTCTCAACGCCCTCTACTCAAAGCTACATTGATAGTTAGCTTCCCAAAGGGAAACATTAGCTTTTTTTTTTTCACTGTACATAGTATATGTCTACCCTTAAATCTCGTCTTCAGCAATTGTATACCTGAATGTTCTAATTGTGGTTATCGGCCCGAATTCCTAACATTTGCACGTCAGTCATGAAATTGTTTTTTCTTCTTGTACTGCAGTTCCTACTAGAAAAGGCTTCAACATTGATACTTAATTGTACAGTACTATATGTTTCATGGATTGCTACATTGATTTGTCATGGAGTGGTTATATAACTTATAATGCATATAGTAAATTACTCAACGTCTGCCTGCCTGTAGAACAACATATAGCTAGTAAGTTCATCAATGCTAACTAGCTAGTTGATTCAAACATTTTAAAACAAGAGGTGCATATATGCATGGCACCGGCGGCCTCATCAACTCGAAAGAAAAGCAGACAACTAGTGAGTTTTGGGGGTTAAACCTTAAATCTTCGGCGCAATGTGACATGCCATAAACGCACACGAGCGGCAATGTCAACTACTATTTGCAACTTAAATAGGCTTTTCTTTGAAGAATCTTCCAATATTGGAAGACCGCTGGTTATGTAAGTAGTAACGTTTACATGCATGATCGAAGAAAACTTGTGTCTGCACACTCACATTCTTGCTATGAGCTGGTTGGTAAAACTTGGGAATTTCAATGGATCCTATCGGAATTCCCCTGGTAGAGGACATTTAGACGTGAAGAGCGATACCTTAGCCCGACCTTATTTGGGTTTTGAGCATTCAAAGTCAAGAGAAACATTGGACGATGCATAAACGTTGGAGCTAGAAGATGAATAATAATCTGCTAATTCGATCTTGAAGGAATCGAATCGGATAGACTGGAGAGTGAAAATGGGTCTCCTTGGCTTTAAGATGAAGATGATTATGACAGTAGCAGCTCCTATCAGAACTGTACAAAGTAGAAAGAAGATTAAAAGGAAGAAACAACACCTCTGGAGGGAATAATGCTGGCAGCAGTGGGAGTTTCGTATTTGATCGTCCATTTTTCGCGCCTGCACGCGCTCTGTCGCCGTGAATTTGCTTCAACAAACTTAATTAACAGCATGCAGCATCTGATTTTAGATCATTAATTGAAACTGTTGTCTTAATTAATTACATGTGAAGCTAGCTAGAATATGATCTTTTTCTTAACACTTAGAGCTGCTATCTGAAAGTATTTGTTAACCTTTTTTTTTTTTTTTTTGTAATTATATATTCTCTATTAATTAATTAATTATTAAGAAGTGTTGTTCCTCTCTTAAAATTGAGTCAGAACATTTTTAATCAAGAGACAGATTTTTGTGAAAGCTAGGTATGACTTGCACAGTTTGATTCTTTCTTTTGCATCCTAGTGATTTAGTGAGTTATATTTGTGAATCATTTTGGGACATTTTATGGCTCAGGATTTTGGGGCGTCAGGTTTTGGCAAAAAAATCCCAACTCCTGATTTCAACCATTTGACAGTCTTTAAATCGGTTGATAAATAAATCAATGGATCGTGCCAATGGATTTACGTTGGTGGCCACTTGGATTTTGATCGTGATTGATCAGATGTATTTAATAGTTTTTATGCGCTTCTCATATACCTATTATGTTATATATTCGCCTTAAAACATATGTATCTAGCAAAATAATCACCTCCCAAAGAAGAAAAAAAAGAAAGGTGACTTAAGTTTTCAAAAACAGTTTTACAACAAAAAAGAAAAAAGAAAAAAAAAAAGAAATGAAGGGGTTAGTTTGGTTTCTAGATAACCCCAACTTATTACATGCGTATGTATGTACGTGCTAATTCCTTGACGGGTCTTTGAAACTCACACGTGTGGAGTTCTCTAGACCAAAACCCCAAGTCCCAATCTCTTAAATTTTGCAGTAAGACCACCAACACCTTCTTTCTCTCTGCCTCTGTGAAAACCCTAGTTTTCTCTCTCTCACTGAGGAAAAAGCCGGAGTCCCTAAAATGGTAAGCCCTGGGTTTTCCCTGTCGAAACGCCCTTCATCACTTCATGTAGAGTTTTTTTTTTTCTGAAGTTTCCAAAGGGTTTTGATCAGTAAGAGCTTTTGAATTGCAGGGTATAGATCTGGTTGCTGGAGGCAAGAGCAAGAAAACAAAGAAAACAGCTCCCAAATCGGATGATATCTACCTGAAGCTTCTTGTTAAGGTTAGGGTTCTTTTTAAATATTTTTTTTTCTTTCTATTGCTATCCAAATGTCTCATGTTATTTTCTTCCCAATATTGATAATCGATCTATTATTGAATTGTGCTTCTGTATGTTGTTTGATTTCAAATGGTTCTCTTTGATCACAATGGGTTTCGGTTTTGTATCTAATAATAAAGCCCACTCGTGTATTTAGTAGCCACTTCGCACCTGGAGGGACCCTTGACTACCCTCCAGTAGTGGTAATTTAGGTTGTTGTTATCTTTAATACAAGGACCTTGTACTGTTACTTCCATGGTGACTTGACTTGTCGTAATATGCTCCTCAATCTTCTGTTGGTCAAATAAATTTGCAAGGATAGACGATGATACACATGCTTTGCCCCCCGCCTGATAGAAATGAATTTCGTCCTAACTCCTAATAATGGGTTGGAGTGGAGTATACGCGGGTGTGAACGTCAATTTTCGTACACAAATCTTATCATATTTTTATTGGTGTATAATGTTTTTTCTTTTGCTTTGAACTACATAAGAAAGTTGAAGCAATCATTTGGAATCGAATCCTTGCTATCTTTACAAATGAAAAAAACATAACGTAATTATCTATTTGAGTTGCTATTCTTTGTAGAGGGAAGAAATGAGTATTTTTGAAGAAAGAATTAGAGAGACTACACCCCCTCCTTTTCGTAAGATGCCTTTAAGTTGAATTTCATTTATGAGTGCAAAATGGTGATCTAAAAAGGCACTTTTTCCTATTATTGAATTTCATTCAATTACTTGAGTGTATTGCATATTGGTTCTCGTCTGCTTTGATCCCTTGATTTCGTGGTGGAAATTAGGATTTGCCTTTGGCAATGTTCCTCTTATTTTCTTGTATGGTGAATATCAGAAACTTTGTTCTTGAACAGATGGATCCTTTTCTATTTTGTGTGAACAGCTTTACAGGTTTTTGGTGAGGAGGACTGACAGTAACTTCAATGCTGTTATTTTGAAGAGGTTGTTCATGAGCAAGATTAATAAGGCACCCATATCACTGTCTCGGTTGATTCGTTTCATGGAAGGCAAGGTAAAGATGCTAATCTTCTTCTCACAAACTTTTATGGGTGTGAATGAGCTCTCAGTATGTTTGGTTGAGTTTCAGTTTCATCTTAACGTTGCTAAGAGTAAACTAGGCACTGCTTTCATTTGGCAGAGTGTCCTTCTTGCATTATCAGAGTTGAATTTTAGTTGGAAATATCTTTTATTAGTAAATTCTCCAATCTTTTTTTTTCCTTAGTTGAAACTAATGAATAGATTGCCTTCGGAATGCGTACTCAGGAAATCAAAATTTAACCTATTATCTGTCTTAGCCACAGATACGATTTTTTGTGCTAATGGTTCCGGGCTGTGATTAGCCAACTAATTGAACAGGCAAGCTAGGAGGGTGTCGTAGCTTGATCACTAATCAAAATTTGCATGATTGGAGACAAAATGCAGCTTTAGAAAAAATAAAATAAAAACCACTCTTGCTTTTCCAAGAAAGAAATGATGTCGCTTTAGTGATAACATACTGTATATATCCAAATATTTTTCTCAGTTTTATGAGCGTTGTGATTATTTGGTTGGTCATCAATTGACATCTTCTGGATCACAGTTATGTGGTCAATTCTTCAAAAAAAAAAAACGTAAAATTTTATTAAAAAGGTCACAATGGCAAAGAATGTTACATGAAAGAAAATAAGAAGAAAGAAAAAAAAGAAGCACAGCCCTGCTGAGACAAGATAATCAAGCACCCAATGCATGTCGGAAAAATGGACTTTTAACTTCTCACACCAACAAGTTCTCCCAAAAAATACAAAATCCTGAAACCCCTCCCCCCCACAAAAAAAAGAATTTAACCGTCCGGGACTCCGGGGAGACCCAAATTTAGCAATCAGATTTCACATTCAAGATATTCTTTTCCATTGCCAACTCCTTCCAGTAACAATCTTCTGGTTCCTTTCTCGCCAAATCTCCCACATCAGTTTCCCAGAGTATTTTTGTGGGGAATCTTTTCTTGAAAATCTCTTTTCTGTGTTCCGAAGTTTTCAAGATTCTGTGTGCTGAAATAGTGCTCATTGCTTATTCAACAGGGAGATAAGATTGCTGTGATCGTCGGCTCTGTTACGGATGATACACGAGTTTATGAGGTACCTGCGTTGAAGGTGACTGCTTTGAGGTTTACAGAGACCGCTAGAGCTCGAATTGAGAAAGCTGGTGGTGAATGTTTGACATTTGACCAACTTGCCCTCAGGGCACCACTTGGACAGAACACTGTATGTGAAGTGATTTGGTTTCTTTTGCTTTCTGCTTTACATGTCACTATTGCTTTGGGTTGGTATGTGATTTGAATTTGGAATTTATGAGACAGAAGCCGTTAGGAAACCAAAACAATTTAGTTGATTACTGTACTATATACTAAATAGTTGACATTGCTGAATCTTTTGGTCGACTTTTCCTGTTGAGAAAAGTAGATATTTTTTTTTTGAGAGCGGAGAAAAGTAGATATTTGGGATTACATGCTTTCCTGTTTCAAGAAGTTTGTCTTGAAGAGGAACAAAACCTCCCTAGGAAGATGGTGTAGCAGATTGATTGGGCAACTTTTTCTGTCAAACAAAAAGGAAACTTGTGTGTGTGTGTGTGTTTGTGTTTGTATATATATTTTCGCTTGCGAGATGAATATTAAGTATGTTAATCTAATCTGTTCATTGTGGTTCCAGGTTCTTCTGAGGGGTCCCAAGAATGCACGAGAAGCGGTGAAACACTTTGGCAAGGCTCCTGGTGTGCCCCACAGCCACACCAAGCCGTATGTCCGCTCCAAGGGCCGGAAGTTTGAGAAAGCCAGGGGGCGAAGGAACAGCCGTGGGTTCAGGGTTTAGAAAAGTTAGTTCAGTTTTCTTTTTCTCTTTCTCCAATGTTGAGTTATTGGGTCTTATTAGAGTTAAGTTTTTTGAAGTAGGATGTGTGTTAAGGATTGAAATTGCAAAAAGGAAGAAGAGAGTACCTTATATGAGATTCCACAAGGTGGTGGTGGTGGTGGTGGTGGTGGTGGTGATGATGGTGTATTGGTAATTTTGATGAGAATAGCGTTGTTTCCTTAGAAGAGGGATGAAAACCTTACAAGAGCATTTCAGTTAAATTTTAAAGTAGAGATATAATACTCATTATTATCACACAAGTATAGCTGCATGTTTCATTTTATGTTTGCTTTTATTGGTTGTTCTTCAAATGTTATTGGAATAACCTTGAGAATTGGGCTTCTTCTATGGTGGGTTATCTTCAGAGGGTTTGGCTTAGTGGTGGTGCACCTTTGAGCTTAAAGGTACCAAGTACCAGCCAAGCTGAGAGAAACTGATTTCTGAGAGAGAGGGGAAGGAACATAGCTTAGCTTAGCTACATTTGGATGCATTTGGGCATGGGGTATGGGTTTTTTTATTCTTTCAATTTCAAATTCAAGCAAAGAGGTTTGAGTTAACCTACCCCCACACTAAGATATATGAACGTCACAAAGAGGCATCCTATGTGTTTACATGGTGATAATTCAAAGGTTGATTTTTTGTGAAGATGATTAACTTGTCATTTTGGTCATTCGATATTTTACCAATATTTCTTTTACATGTACTATTACCACCCATTTTATCGGTTTATAACAAAGCAGGGCGGTTTTGGGATAAAGAATCCTCTAAATTTTTCCTTTTGGGATATCTTTGGTGACAAATACATATAACTTCATAATCAATAACATATCTGGTAAATGAAGAGTATCTAGAGGGCATAAGATTAGTCTGAATTTGTAGATAAAAAAATGAGTTTTGTAAAAAAAGTTCCTGAAAAAAAAGTCATTGTAATTTTAATATTTATTTTATAAATTTAGTCTATACTTTTATGACTTTTATGTCCAAAACTAAGGACTAAATTTATAAAAAAGGATTAAAATCACAAGGACTTTTTTTAGGGACTTTTTTTACATTTTCTAATAAAAAAAAGGTATGCACACGAAGCAAAGATAATGTGTACACGTAGATGAGATAAATTTGTCTACCTTTAATATTTTTTACAAAAAATGTTATAATTTTTTACCTACAAATCTATTTTTGTACAAAATTTATATGTTTGAAAAGCCTTCTCAGAGATCTTTAGAATGAGTCCAGTCACCAATACTAAAATTTAAAAAGAAAAAAAGAAAAACGAAGAACGGTGTTATCGCTATCTATTATCTATTTTAATATACTATAGGAGGTGCGCGTTAAAAAAACCTACATTATAAGCATATGGCCCAGTCTATTATCTGTTATTGGGTTAACAAAACCACCTCTCTTAGGTGTGGGTTAAAAAAACCTACATTATAAACATATGACCTAATCTATTTTCTATTATATCTATTTTAATATACTATAGGATAAGCTTTGGATTAACAAAACCCTCTCTCTTAGGTGTGGGTTAAAAAAACTAACATTATAAATATATGACCCAATCTATTATCTATTATTGGGTTAACAAAATCCTCTCTTAGGTGTCGGTTAACAAAATTCTAAAACAACTAAATTTTCTAATTATCTAATAAAAAATTTTAATTTTTTTTTTTAAAGAAGCTCCCGTGCCTTGCACGGGATATGAGGGCTAGTTATATATAGAGTTAGGATCTGCATTGCATATACAAGGTTTTTATGGGACCCACGGAGATATATTGTAAAATTTTGGACGAAAAGGGAGTAAAGTGTTGGGCGGAAATATCCGACCCCTAAACCGTAAATATTGGGGCCACGGCATCTTCATATGACTCGTCTGTTTACCCTCTCTTATTATTAATAAGGGGAGCCTGGTTTTATTTAATTTCTTGCTCAAACAAAAGGCTCTCTCTCTCTCTCTCTCTCTCTCTCTCTCTCTCTCTGTAAGTTCTTAGTTAGTTCTATTATATATAAAGAGATATAGTCATGATATGTGAATGTGAGCATGATTGGCTTTGTTTTAATTCCGTTACGTAGTAATTTTATTCTATTGATTTCGTTAGGGTTTGCTTCAGTTTTGATGTTTAATTATTATTTTGATGTTTAATTCTTCTTCTTCTTCTTCTTCTTCTAGGGCTTTTATGTTATGTATATAAAAACTGTTGAGGCGTGAAAACAACTTGATGTTGTTAAAATTCCATCAAATTGGCTTCTAATCCATCTAATAATGGGAATTTTATTAATCAATGGAGCTAGGGATTCAAGAACTCACCATCTTTTTCAAATGCTGAAACCATAATTAAATTAATAAATACATACGTAACCATAATATCTCATCACTAAACTATTCCATTACGCAATACATTTGCTGATTGAAATTAAAGCAAAATTAATTCATGGATGGATGTGTGTTTGTATTGTAGAGAGATGATCTAGTGGGTGGGTGGGTGAGTGGGTGTTGTTTGTCGGGTGGCAAACATTTTTTTTAGATACACACCAATACCATCATCTGGATTTGCTGGAATCCACCATTGACTAATTGCCCAATCGAAATGGCGAATGATCCTCCTCCTCCTCCTCCTCCTCTTCATGTGGTTTCAGAAGAACCTGCACCAAGTTGTACACCTAGAGGTATTGTATTGCCTTCCCTCCTCTAGCTTCAAATATTTTAAAAAACTAATTAAAGTTCTTTAATTTGTTCAGATGAGATTCATGCTGAGAATTGTCTCTGATCAAAAGTTTCCTTTTTTTCAAAGGGCATATGATGATGATGTTGGATCCTCCTGATCCCCAAGCAAGGCACACATGGCGTGTGGCTCAGGATCTTCTTGCTACTCTTGCTGCTTCTTCTGCTGCAGCACCCGAGTCTTCACAAGGCCAAATCCTGAATAACAGCGGCGGCACATCAGAACGGGCTTCCCAGTTAATGGAAGAGTTAGTTAATAGCATGGAAGAGATCAGTGGCTTACAGGCGCTTGGTCATAGCATAGAAGCTTCATTGCAGGTAGTCATTACCAAAAACAATAACTTGGTTTGTATGCTCTTTAGTCTCTTTCATACATGAGAAATGATAGCAGCACATGCCAATTGTTAAGGAGCATATGCTCAACTCTTTACTGGACTAATGTCCATGCAAGGATTATGATCGAAAGATGTTTCAGTTCATTATTATGCTCCAATCCCGATTGTTTGTCCGTTGATTAAATTTTTTATAAGAACCCTTACGTGGAAATGTGCCTTTATCTACTCTTGTGAGTGCTACTAGCATTCCTATATGCATAGTTTGGCTTTTTGTTGTTTGGGACTTCATATTCCTTTTTTCCCTTTTTTGTTACTACAGGTTATTAGTTATAGGAAAGGAATATATACAGGAATTTCATAGAAATATTTCATTCGTGGATTCGAGGGTCTTATGTAATGTGAAAAACCTCAATTTTGGACAATATTGTGTGCTGGTAGCGGCACACTGTCTTGGATACTTCATTACTTAATGTACAATAAGAGATGCTATTAGTAGCCAGGAACATTTTGTTTGACTCAATTGATGCTACTGAACTCTAGTGTAGAACAGAAGGTTCTCATATAAACCCGTTTGTGTTTGATATCTAGAGCATTGGTTCTCGGCCTCTGAGAGCTCCACCAGCCAGTAAAGAAGTGGTTGCAAACCTTCCTATTATCACTGTCACAGAGGAAATCCTAGTGAGGTTTGGAAGAGAGACAGAATGTGCTGTTTGCAAGGAGAACTTGGTCATAAATGACAAGATGCAGGAGTTGCCTTGCAAGCACTTGTTTCATCCCCTCTGTCTGAAGCCCTGGCTGGTAATCTTCTTTAACTTTCATTTTCACTTGAAAAATTACGAAAAACACCGTCTAATTGTTCTTTTTTCTTTCTATATCAATCAGTGTTTTGTCTAATGAAAAACACTTCTAATTTGAGGATTTTTTCTTTTTCACTGGGAGTCGGTGGTGCAATCTCTTTGGTTGTCGGAGGGTTTTTATCTCCCTCTTGTACATTATGATTCTCTCCTGATACTTCTAGTGTATCATTCTATACCTTCTTCAAGATGCTTCTATCTTAGCTGTTGGCTTTTTCACTTGTCATGGATATCAGTAAACCGTTGTCACAAAATTGTATATTTATTCACTTTAACTTTTATAAACTGTTCTGGTTCCATACTGCTGGACTACAATAATTTTATTCAAAAGCATCCAACCTGATCATTGACTTGGAAGTTTCTTAGAAAAGTTGAAATTTAAAGGGAGCCGAAGTGAAGTGTCTACTCAATGAAGATTTTTTTGTCGATCTGCGTGTTTATGACAATTGATTAGAGAAAGTATTTTGCCTCTCCATCGAATGACATTATGTTTTACAGTAGCTTTTTACTATGACAAGCATGGAAGTATCTCTCTAAACCAGCTTTTTGCTGTATCTATGTGGACTCTGACTCCTCTTGGAGCACATCTCCTTTATTCTTCTCTTTCGAAGTTGGTTTGGAATTCCTTCCTCCAGATTTTGGTGTGGTTTGGGTTTTCCCAGTTTCTTTTTTGGAGCTATTATTTGAAAGTAACAAGGATAGATTATCACTTTGGGTGCAAACATTCCAACGATGCTTCCATGTGTGACTTTTTGGATTTTGTGGAAGGAAAGGAATGTGTGCTGTTTTAAGGAAAAGAAGAAACTTGATATTTTTTCTTTTCTTTCTTCTTTAAGTTTTCTTGAATGCAGAGCCTACTATAAATTTTGAAGTTTAAGTATTTGTGCAGTTTACCAGAATCTAATATTTTCCAACTTCCAATATATGGCAGGATAAACATAACTCTTGTCCCGTCTGCCGACACGAGCTTCCAACAGACGATCATGCCTATGAGAGCTGGAAAGAGCGCGAGAAGGAGGCTGAAGAAACACGAAAGTGTGATGCAAATGCTCCACATAGTGATTCATGTATTTTTAGTTGACTAGAAAATGAAAAACACATACATCTTTCTATAACAGTTAATATTATTAAAATGATAACATATATGTTAACAGAGTCGGAATTGTTCCCATCAGATAAAGATCTTCCGGATATCAAGCCCTTCCCAAGTACTTCTTGTGCTCCATGTTCTGTCAGTTTTGTGAATCCCCAGGTTGCAATGGTAATGGAAAAGGCTAATGGGAAATGTTCTTTTTGTACTTAACTCTCTTGAGATTTAAAAATATAGTCGATTTGCTTGTAAGTTTATTTCCATCTTGCAGCAACTCTTCAAGGAATCTTGTTCATGGCATAAACTGCAATGGCTGAAGACAATTGGGAGACCATCCAAACGTCCCTCCATGGGGTTTTAGATATCTGTAAAGTTTTCTGGGAGACTGAACTGGTAACTCCTTCCTTCCTTTTGAAAAAATATAAGTTTGAAGAGAGAGTGAGCGAGAGATAACTGGATTGAGATGATAACCATTTACTGAAAGAGGATAAAACCTTTGCATGAAATATTCATTAAAGAACCCTAATACATATATATATATATATTATATAGTTCAGATTGACCTAATCCATCATTCTCATCATCAACAATATGACCCATGTGAGTATTCAAAAGAGAGACTCAATGCAACCAATTGTACTCTTTTTCTGTAGAAGAAAACAAAAAAATTCCCCACTGCATGACATCCTAACTTTTTTTTTTGGATAGAAAAACACCTTATATATATATTAGATAGAAGAGTGAGTAGTACAAATTGTGATTTTACAGCACGAAGGTGGTTGATCCACCCACTCCTTGGACAAACAGTTGTGTAATCTGGCAAATTTTGGTAACCTATCTACTAAACCATTTTAAGTTCTGGGATCGACTAAAACAGCTGAGATATAATAACTATAGCTTGACTTCTCCAATGTAAATTACTAACTATATATAGAATTAAAACTAGAGATAACAGCTTTGTAATCTCCTCTAATCTTGATTTTAATCAATTTTGTTGCTCCACAGACAATCAAGATAGATTGTAGGCCTCAAGGCCTCTCACAGTTTCCATCATGAGTTTGACTCCAGCTGGCTCCACACCCATAGCAAAATTGAAATCCACACCTGCAAGTTATATGTAAACAGCCATCCTTCTTCTCCACGTAAAATTTGCAATTTGGACATCTTCTCCACTTCTTCTCCTTAGCTAGGTTCATCAGCATTAGGTCTTCGTCTTCCCTTCCTCTCTCGCCCTTGTTCATCGGTCTCTGAAAATCGTCACATCCCATCTCTGAATGCCATGGGACCTTACACTGCGCGCAGAACAATCTTCTGCAATGAGGGCACTCTGTCTCCCTAATCACTGCCTCGTCTCCATCGTTAACCATCATGGCTGAACAGTCCTTGAATGGGCAGTAGATTTTCTGCAACCCAAGTATTACAGATTCACATAATGCATTCTCACAGCGATCAAACACTTGTTTGGGAATGATGGCTCTGCACATATGGGGTTCTAACGTCTCTCTACAATTCAACCCCGGGCACGTAACCATAGTGATGATGTTCTCTTGGATCTTTGCTGCGATGTGTCTGCTCACACATTCGGAGCAAAAGGTGTGAGAACAGTACTTATTGATGTTCCTCATCATGAAAATCTCATCTCTTGGTTTCCCTTCTATGCAAATCCCACAGAATAAGCTATTATTATGATCAGAAGAAGACTCTCCAGCAGTTTCTTGATCTCTAATATTATGATTAATATCATCAACTGCTTTCATCTTGTTACTGTTAGAGGAGGTATTAGTACTAATGTTGTAATTCTCTTCATTTCTTGATGATGATAATGATGATGATGATGATGATGATGATGATGATGATGAGGACTCGCCAATGACTGGGCTTTGATGAGAATAATTAGTAGCATTAATGATGAGTAGAGAAGACATGAGAGCCTCTTGAAACCACAACTGTTCTGCATACTTCTCATCAGAGATTGGGAATAATAATTCTTCTCCCTCTTCTGATACTGATAGCACTGCAAAATAGAAATCATCTACTACTACTTGCAGGAGATCACTACTAGTGCTGCTGCAGCCTTCTGCCATTATCTTCTTTCTACATATATATATATATATATATATGTTTAATTATGATCGAACTACTTCTATATATATATATATATATATATAGAGGATGAGGGAATAGGGATCCAGAAGGTCGTTTCTGTTTGTTAAGATTCGTGTAATAATACTCTTTGAAGTCTTAAAACATTATTAATTATATGATGATTTTTAGGGAAAAAAGTAAAGTCTGGTGCCATGGAATAAGGAAGGAAACTCTCAAAAGTCCCTTTGGCTTCCAGTTCCTGACCCCACCACCTTAATTAATTCCCACACTTATTTACCACTATACTCCTCAAAAGAATATCATCGTTTGGTTTGGGCCAAATTAAACTCAAAAACTTAATTTATACAACAACAATACCAGCAAAATAAAATAAAATCAGCTGTTTTCATGGTTGATGAGAGAGCAGTGTGTCGTCACAGTTAGTTTGATCCACTCCGGCCACCTGAGCATTGCATTTTTTTTTTAATTAATTAGCTACCAATTAATTAATATTCAGTTAATTAGTTGATCTGTAAATATATATAATTCTTTGGTTTTTCTTTTTGTAGAACTTCCATAACTAATAATTAAGGATAAGTGTACTACTGTATGATATATTTTGATTATTATATAATTAAGCAATTCACATTTGATAAACATTCGTTTTCTTTCTTAAATCAATCAATCAATCAATCAATCTTTTTGAAGAGGCACAAATGAATTTATTGAACAAGGGAAACACCCAAAAAGAATACACGATCAGGCTACATGGTACAAGCCCATAGCCTAGAAACAGCCAACAAAACTACTAAAAAATTACAGAGATTGAACTAGTGCCTCCTAGTTAAAAACAAAGTCAGTAAACTTATAATTTTTTGCCCACTCCATACTTCTGCTCCAGAAGAAAAGTAGCCCCTTCAGCACCAAGATTGCACTTGATACCATAAAAACCTTGTCTTTGAAGATGGTATCATTGTGGCACTTTCAGATAGTCCAACACACCGCATGAGGCAGGGTCAACCAGAGTTTTTTACCTTTCTTTGGTAATTTCAGCTTCGACCAAATGTCAAGGATTTGTCCAAAGTGCTGGGGAGGGCACCATTGAATATTAAATGATTGAGCTACAAAGGTCCATATTTCCCACGAGAATTTGCAGTGTAGGAGGATGTGATCACACGTCTCTTCTTCGCTGCAACATAGTTCACATCTATTTGGGTATATTCTTCCCCTTCGTTTCAGTGCATCCACAGTCGGTAATTTGCGAAAGTAGGCTGCCCATACTGTGAAGGCTACTTTCGTAGGGGCCAGGGTGCTCCAGACGGCAGAAGCTGGGAAAGCCTCCTCCGACCTTGGTATAAGGACCTTATAGCATGATTGTACCGTGAATGTTTTGCTCTCCGCCGGTATCCAAACCATGGTGTCCTTAGTATCGATCGCGATGTGACTGTTGTTGATTTTCGACATCAATCTACCTACTGACTCCTGCTCCCAATCATAGAATGTTCTTCTGAAGCCTAGGTCCCATGTCGTTGATTCTCCCACCACCACCACACAATCGACCACAAAGGCCTCATTCTTTATTGACACTTGGAACTGTCTTGGGTATGATAGCAACAAAGGCATCTCATCATACCATGGGTTGGTCCAAAACTTTACAAAATCACCCCTTCCTACCTCAAATCTTCTATTTTTGTTGAAGTCTTTTTGAAATTCGAGATACCTCTCCATACTGAGCATCCATATGTGGATTTCGGGTGAATTGCTTCCAACCGTTTGCCGTCACCCCATATTTCTCCGCAATCAACATACGCTAAAGGCTGTTAATTTCGACCCCGAATCTTCACAGCCATTTAGAGAGAAGTGCCTTATTCATCAGTCGAAGATTTTTAATGCCCAGACCCCCTCCTCCTTAGGTAGGCTGATTTTTCCCAAGCCACCCAATGGAGCCTCTTCTTACCTTCCTCAATCAATCAATCAATCAAGATTATATTCAACATTTATTAGTTATTAGGAAATTCTAATTACTGACATTAAAAAGAATTACATGGATCGCAGGCCAAATCACATGAATCATCATCATCATCATCATCATCATGGATCATTAATTATTAATTAGTAGCTAGCTAGCTAGCTAAACAGAGATCGTAGTGTCAAAATAAAGGGTTTAATATGAAAATGAAAATGAGCTCCGGCCGCGCCATCATGGTCCTCCTCGTGGCGGTCGTCCCTCATCCTCCTGATTCTTTCATAGCAAACACACCAACCTTCTTTCCTTCCACACTCGTAGCAAAATTCAGTCCCACATCTGCATGCATGCATGCCATTGCACCACATTAATCAATAATATATATATATATATATATCCATTTCAAATTTAAATTTATTATATATTTCCCAAAAAAATCATATCTAAATAAATAAATGTATAAATTTATTTCATGCTGTCTCGATCGATCCTCTGTTCTGTTTCATATTAGATCGATCGGCGGTTTGGTTACTAGCTAGGTTTCTTAGATTAATTCTAAGACAATAACCAGAAATGTTAAATAAGAAGGAAATTCTTAGGAGGTGGAGGAGGAAGCAGAGACCTGCATTCGATGAGAGAACAACCATGGGAACGCTCTACATAATGATTGCAAGTTGGGCATCTCTTCCATTTGTTGCGTTCAACCATCTTCAGGAACAGAGCATGGTTGTTTCTTTCTCTTTTCTTCTTGCTTATTATCATCATCTCATCAGTAGTACTGCATTGGTGACTCTCCTCCCATGGAACCATACAATGAAAACAGAATAGGTTTCTACAATTTGGGCACTTTGATGATCTTGATCTCGTTGTAATCTTATTATTATTATTTCTTCTCCATATTGGGCTCCAATTTCTCCAATGACTAACAGGACGAGAGCATTCGTTCAAAACCAACTCCGAGCAATGGGGAAAAGGGCAGTAGGCTCTATTATTATTATTATTATTATGAGGAAACCTTGCTAGGACTGTATACTCGCACAGCAAGTCACACCATCTAACAAACACTGCGGACGGGAGGATGGAGCGGCAGGATAGAGGGTCCAAGAGATTGTCACAGTTGATATCAGGGCATTTGATCTGTGATGTGTTGTCTTCATCAACCTTAACTTGTATGTACCTGGCGACGCAATCAGTACAAAATGGGTGACCATCATCAGGGCATCTTCTTCTTTTTCTTCTTCTTCTTATTCTTATTCTCTTCTTCATCATCCACAGCTGCTTACTATTATTGTTCTTGAATTTCTGGTTCAGAGGAACATCATCTGTACAAATCTCACAAGTGAAGAATCTGCTACTGCTTGATGATGAATTATCATTATTAATCTTCCCCTCTTCTTCTAATTTATTGGAATTCTTATCATCTTCATCTTCATCATCAGAATAAGAAGAAGGCCGAGGAGGCTTGTTCAGCTTTTGTTGTGTGTTACCCATGGCTGGAAATTAAAGAAAGAAAAAGAAGAAGAAAAGAGAGAGAGAGAGAGAGAGAGAGGGTGCAATTAATGAGCTTATATAAGATCGGGTGAGTAAATGAGGTTTAATATTTTTGTAATTGGGGGTTTAGATTAGATGATTAATAGAGATTGATTGAATATTTTATCAGCAGGGTGAGGTGTTAGTTAGTTAGTTAAAGATTAGACTAGTTCTACATCATCACCAGATGGATGCAGATTCACCACCCACGGTGGTAGCCGCCTGTAGTTTAGGAGGAGTACTTCACCAAGTCAGCCATGAAAGATTTGCAAGATCAAAATTTTAAGCAAGGAGAGAGAAATGAATAGTCAACAGACTGTTACAGTAATTAAGATAGATATATATATAGATGTACAGGTGTACTGTATCTAATTAAGCAAACTGATTTTTCTCTATAATTTCTAAGCTCTAGAGTTAGGTAGTTTGAAGGTTCAAAATCTCGTATCAATTGAATCATGGATCCGTCTGTTAAAAAATTGATACAATCATGGAAACAATACGATACAATATAGAAATATTAGATAACCATCAGTGAATGGCTAAGTGGTCGAGCCCTTGGATTTCAACATGGGTGTCGTGGGTTCGATCTTTCTGATGGCCACTTTTATTAAATTCCTTCCTAGTTGTGTGTAGATGAGAGGGATCTGCTCACACCCTAAGGAATAGTCGGGTGCACTATGTGGTGGCCCGGACACCTTGGATTAAAAAAAAAAAGAGAAATATTAGAATTAGGAAACACTTCGATGCATTATGTGTAAGGATTTTTGGCAAAACCTTCAGAAGGTATCGATACCGTGAAGCCATCATGGCTTAAGTATCGATACCGCGTATGTGGGTATCGATATCATTCTAGAAAATTCAGTTTTTAGGCAGTTTTAGAGTCCTTGTGGGATTAGGCAAACTTCGATTTGTGCGTAGGTTTGATGAAATTTATAAATGAGGTCCTAGGTCGTCTCAAAGGTGCGCTAAGAGGTGCTAGAGAGTGCCTAGAGGTGCCAATGTGAAGGTGGTGGAGTTCCTAAGGTTCAAGGAGAGGTAAACGTAGAGTTTTGGTCTTCTTGTATGGGAGGAATCCAAAGTGTGAGAAACTTGTTGAGAGGGAGAAGGGTTTGTGAGGATCTAGGGTTTGAAGGTTTCTTCATTGGGGTTGGGGCCCCTGCCCCAACTCAAGTTTCTAGTGTTCTCCATGTGTTCTCTCATCTGTTATTATGGTCAGCCATGGAGATGGACTTTCAAGGTTCCTGGAAGATGTGAGCATGCTATTGGGAGTAGTTTAGAGAGCCGATCTCTAATGGATTCTCGTTGGTGTTCTCCGGTAAGTCTTGTGAGATCCTTGATGTATGTTTATTCTAGTTGGTTGTGTAAGATGCATTGTAATATGTTCTTGATAATAGTGAAAGTTTCTCCGGTGCCCCGTTTTGGTCGTGGATGTAGCCCGTGAGGGTGAACCACATATATCTTATGTTGTGGTTAATGCTTGTTTTTATCTTCATCGTTATATTTTCTTGTTGATTCATCGTTATTAAGTATCAAGATCCTTAAGCCTGTTCCGCTGTGCGTCGGGGATGTGTCGTTGGTATGATAAAATTCCTAACATTATGTACATGTTGATACATTCCTATTTTTTAAAAAATTCAGTGAAATAAAGAGTTTAATAATTAAATGATTGAATTGAAAGTATTGAAATATATCTATTTGTATCGGAGTGCATCGAAATGTATTGTAGTATTTCAAATTTCAGAATGTTTAGTCTCGATGTATCAAAAGAAACAGTCGATACATTCTAAAACTTAACGAGATTTTGAACATAGGTAGTTTAGATATTATAGCTTTTTTTTAAACACTATGCATAACATTTGTTTATGCCTATCTAAAATAAAAGCATACAACAACAACAATAATTTACGTACTAAAATAACGCTTTAGTCCTATATGACAAGTTTTATGATGTTTAAGTACCAACAATAAAAAATATGACAGTTTAGTCTAAAAAAGGAAGAAACAACACATGTGCATTTTCCTAGACGAAAATGCTTCGTAGTAAGTACACAAACATTAACTAATTTTTCTATTTTGTTTTTTTAAAAAAAAAGACATAATTTATAAAATACAAATCAATTTTTGATAAAGATTATATTTTTAGAAATCATTCATCGAGATCTTCGAAATGAGACCAGTCAATTAAAAAAAATTATATTACGAAATATGCAAATTCAAAAAACGAAGAAACAACACATGTGCATTTTGCTGGACAAGAATGCCCCAACATTAATTACACAAGCAATAAGCACCAACTAACTTTTTTATTTTGTTTCTAAAACAAAAAATGACATAACTTTTAAAATACAAATCAGTTTTTTATAAAAATTATATTTTTGGAAATCTTACATTGATATCTTTAAAATGAAACCAGTCAACAATATTTTTTTTCTTTAAAAAAATTATATTATGAAATATGTAAAATTAAATTTGCATTGCAAAATTCCATTTTCACACGTAATACACTACTCAAGTTGAACACGTCTAGCACAACTCTACACTCCTAAAAAGTAGCTAACAAAATAGAAGTGAGCCCACTACTAAAAATACAAGTGATTAACATTCAACAAAAAAAACTAGCAACTAAGAAAAAAATAAGGAAAAGAGAGAAAAAAAAATTATATCAAACTTAAAAAAACTAAAAGTGCCTAATGAAGGCAACTTTTGAGATGCAATAAAAAATGTGACCACATAAGATTGCAGAACATGCAGTAAAAAAAGACAGAAAAAATGCAGTAGGTTTCGCATTTTTCGAGTTCAAATTGCGAATTGCAAAGCCAAATTTTCAATTACAAATTGTAAATTTAGATTTGCATGTCTTTTGAAAAAAAATATTATTGACTAGTTTAGTTTTGAAGAAACCTTTCAAAAAATATAAATTTTATTAAAATCTGATTTGTGGTTTAAAAGATATAGCATTTTAAAGATTTAAAATAAAAAATAACAAACTTTTTCTCCCTAGCTGTCCACCTTTAAAAATTAAGAAAGAAGGGTAAAATTGGTAATGCAGGTAAGTAAAAAATGCACATAAGTTTGAAAAAAATACTAAAAGGTTGTTATTTGTTAAAAAAAAAACTAAACAGACAATAAGCAATTAATAAAAGATGTTCTAGACAAATTAAAGATAGCTGAGACCAAATAGTAATATACTTTGTGAATTTAAAGTAATCGGTCGAAATCTCTACTAATTGTTTGTAGTACAAGTGGTACGTGATGAATATTGGAGTACAATAAGATTTGTATGATGGGTTGTACCGTATCACTACCTTTGTGTACACCTAACCCCTTATTGTTGTCTATAAATAGAGGGGTGGATCATTTGTAAGAGGAGAATTTTCATTAGTGGAAAAGACTTAGAAAGAGTTATGACCTTGGATGTAGGCTTAAAAAGTGGAACCATGTTACATCTTGTGTCATTTTCTCTTTCTCTCTAATTTCTCTCTCTAATAAGATCATCATCACTATTGATGAAGATTGATTGTAAATGCAAGTCTAGAATTATTAGTAAAATTTAGCAGCGAAAACAAATAACTATTTTCCGTTATAGAATCACGAGATAATGCATGAATCAAAATAATAATTTGAAGATAAAAAATATATTATTTCAAACACTTGTATGCAACTCCAGATCTTTTTCCGATCTCCTGCAAAAAATTCAATATGACACAGTTAAAGTAATTCGACCATAACTCATATTCAGAGGAATTATGCATTTACATACATGATCACCCTAAACACTATCTCAGATTCAGATGAGTTGAAAGAACTTCTCACGATGGTCGATGGATGGACAATTTTACACATCGAAATTTTACCACTTTTCAGGTTAATTAGACCCCTCCCTCCCAAAAAAAAAAAAGTCCCTAATTAACTTCCCACCAACAAATTAAACTAAATTTGAATTTGTTAATCAAGTGTCAGTTTTCTTTGTTGTCAATAAATAAATAAATAAATTTAAGACCATTAATATTTTCACACAATTTTTTATTAAAAAAGTACACAACTCAAATTTATACTGGCAGTGAAATATGAGGAGGATTGCTGATTCGTGAATGAATATGGATGAAGAGCCTCTTCTCTTCATGGATCTGCTGGAGGTGGTCAGACGACAGTCAGATTACAGCTGACCCTCCTCCTCCACTTGGCGCGCGTTTGTTGTGTGTTTCAGTTGGAACCGTCCAATTTTAATTTACTTTAATTTAATTTTTTTTTCTTTTTTTTTTCCCCACAAAAGTACAAATATAAGTGAGGAAAGGCGGTGATTGACTTTTTATGAAGTTTTTTTTTTGATAAACACTTTTTATGAAGTTTATTAAAACATTACTACCTTCAATTTTTTTTATTTTTTTAATGAAAATGAGTGCAATATAACGAAAATACCCTTCATTCTAACCCTGTCCAAAATTTGGGGTATTAGGTAAAAATTCTAAATTACGCCTCTTCATATCAATAATATTTAATTCAAATAATTTGTACAAAAAAAATATTTTACTTATCTACTTTCCCAATCATAGGATTATTTAACTATGATTTTCAAAAAAATCATAATATATATATATATAATAATGTGAATGCGGTAAAATAAGATTGTGACGTAAGATAAATAGATATTCCGATTAAAAGATATTCTCCAGTACTAATGTAAAAAAATACATATATTGTTGATAATGTCTATTTCTAGATATTCATCTTCACAATGTTTTATAGTTCACATCAATAAATTTTTTTTTCCTCCAAAATTTTTAGTTACAATTTAAACAAAATAATCTGGACTCATTAAAAAATTAAGTACTACATAAATTAAAAAGTCATCCTAAGACATTTGCATTAAAGATACATTTTTTTCAACAACATGTATTGTGAAGATTTTAGTTTCACGTACATTTTTTTTTTCCATGGTTACACTACATTAATATGAGGAGACGCCTTAACCATCCAGGCAACACCGGTCGAGATACTGTACGACGGTTTTGAACCGTCGATTTCATATCATCATCATCACTAGCATTTTTTCTTTTCTTTTTTTTTTTTAATTTTTTTTATAAAAGAAATATAGAAAAATACTAAAAAATTTCCCCATCATGATCTGATTATTTTTTATATATATATTTTTAAAGTTTCCTAAAAAGAAAAAAATATCGGGGGTTGAAAAGTGAAGAGGATCCATCGATCAATCTCTTTCTGTGCCACAAGGAAAAATTAAAAAAAAAAATTAAAGAAGCCGAAGAGAGAACACAACACACAAAAATGGAAAGATAAAATAGAAAAAAGGGAATGGCAAAAAAAAAGGTAAGATCGTTTCTCTAATCTTCTGTTTCTTAACAATTTATAACATTTGTAAAAAGAAAAAAAAGAAAGAATGCCAGGAACGAATTAAAGCCAAAACAAATATATATATATTTGATCTCTTTCTCTCTCTCTTCCTCTGTTTACTGTTTTGGTTTTCAACGCCTGAAGAACGAGAAATCAAGGTTTTAGTTTTGGATTTGTTTTTTTTTTTTACAAAATCCAGATTGGTTTATTTGACTTCTTCTTCCTTCTATTAGATTAGATCCTTTGATCTCTCTTTCAAGAATTGAGAGTTCTTGTGTTGTAAATCTTGGTTTTGTTGTTACAAGACATGCAGGATTTCTTTATATATTTAATTTCAATTTTGCTTGTATTGGTTTGATTTCTGTGATAATGATAATTAGGGTGTGGGTGTGGGTGTTGGTGTTGGTGGGGGCATCCCATTTGGATTTGTTTCTTTGTTTTACACAGGAAAGGTTGGATTGATTTTGCATGACTCACTGATGATACAGGTTGCTGTGGGGGATTGACTGTCGTAGTATTCTGAATGCACTGATTGTTGAGAATTTTAAGATTTAGGAATTGGGAACAATTCATGTGAGGTAGGGGGCGTCATGGCTGTCTTGTATGATTGATTGATTGATGGTAATGAGCATTACGTTCTTTTTAAGTTTTTAATTGGGGGTCTGAGGAGGGGACCTTTTCCCTGTGGAGAGAATTAGCAATTAGCGTTGGGTACCATACCAATAATCCAGTTTTACTGTACAGGGGTATCACTATCAGGATCAGGATCAGGATCAGGATCAGGATCAGATTGTGGAAGGAGTCTCAGATTGTGTTTTTTCAGGCAGTTGATTTGGTAGTAGAAGCATCTTGATCTCTTCTGATTGTAATTGGGTTAATTACACTACTTGAAAATCATCGTAGATTTGAATTCGTTCCTTACGGAAGCCAGGGTTTCAGCATATGAGGGGTGAAATCCCAAGAGCCATTTTGTAGCAGTTCAAGTATTTAAATTAGCCCTTGTGCAAATTTAAAATTGAATTTAAATCAGGTTGAATCCCAAGGGATATTTTGTAGCTATTTCGTTTCTACAGTCACCAATGAACATTTCATGATGAGTGGGGCTGGCAGAGTTTGTTGTCAATGGACACCCCTGACAAACCCCGAGCTGAGTTAGTTGACATTGTTAAATCTTGGATTCCTCGGAGAACTGAGCCGGCAAATTTTTCGAGGGATTTTTGGATGCCCGATCATAGCTGTAGGGTATGCTACGAGTGTGACTCACAGTTCACCATCTTTAACCGTAGGCACCATTGCCGGCTTTGTGGACGAGTCTTCTGTGCAAAGTGTACTGCAAATTCAATCCCTGCACCATCTCCTGAACAAAAGACTGGTCGAGAGGACTGTGAGAGGATCCGAGTCTGTACTTATTGCTTCAAGCAATGGGAAAAGGAGAGCGCAACAGGTCATAATGGGATTCATGTCTCTAGTCAGGGTCTCAGCCCTTCTCCCTCTACAACAAGTTTGGCAAGCACCAAGACGAGTGGCACTGGCAACAGCAACTGCAGCATTATTGGTTCTGTGCCGTACTCAACTGGAAATTACCAGTTTGTGGCATACGGTTCTGGACTCAGCCTTGATCAATCGGTCCAAATGGAACTGGGTGCCGATAAGCAAGATAGAATAGCTTCTACAAGTAGCACGGGTCCCGTAGCAGATATAGGGGATCCATCTCCTGACCCATTTGAATATTGCATGAATAGGTGTGCTTCTATCTTTTCCCTTTGTTATTACTTTCAGTTTGTCTGTGTCTTTTATCCATTATTATCTGCACAAAACATCCTTAATTATAATTCATATATGCTGTGCTTATCTTTGCTGCGCCTGTATAGGCCCTGCTATATATTGTATCAGATGTTCTATTAATCCATGAACAGGCTGTCATGCGGATATTCAATTGTTTCACATGTTTTTGTCATTTGGTACTTCCTGTCTAATATGTCAAAGGTATTTTTGGTCACGTTGGTGCTTACTTATTTTGGGTGCCACTAGTGATGATAAGATGTAATTTAAATTTTAAAGGTGTCACTATCAATTATTCAGTGCTTGTTCAATATTTTCTATCAGGAGTGATGATGATGAGGATGAATACAGCGTCTATCGATCAGATTCCGAATCAAGGCACTTTCCCCAGGTTGATGACTACTATGGCCCACTTGAGTTTGATGAAATTGACCATGCCTATGGACCACATAAGCTGCATTCTGATGAAGAAAATATCATTGCAAAAGATTTGAGGGGCTCTTTGCTAAACGGGGAGTTAGATTCTCAAGGGTTGGAAGGTAACAAGGAGCATGAGGAGGAGACAGAGGGACAGAATAATGGTGACGAGTGTGAAGCAGCTTCTTTGGAGGGTACGGATGCTGAGCCTGTGGATTTCGAGAACAATGGGTTGCTCTGGCTTCCTCCTGAACCAGAAGAGGGAGAGAATGATGGTATTTGTGATGACGATGATGATGAGGAAGCTACAGGAGAGTGGGGATACCTGCGCTCGAGCAGCTTAGGTAGTGGGGAGTACCGTAGTAGGGACCGGTCAAGTGAGGAGCACAAGAAAGCAATGAAGAATGTGGTTGATGGGCATTTCAGGGCTTTGGTAGCTCAGCTCTTGCAGGTTGAAAATCTACCCGTGGGTGAAGAGGATGACAAGGAGAGTTGGTTGGAGATAATTACATCTTTGTCATGGGAGGCGGCTACAGTCCTTAAGCCGGACACAAGCAAAAGTGGAGGAATGGACCCTGGTGGATATGTGAAGATTAAATGTCTAGCTTGTGGGCGTCGTAGTGAGAGGTAAATTACTAAATTCTTTACCACATATTTTGGCATTTTACCTCATTGGGTGTGGCTTATCACTTTTAGTCGAGTCATGCCTTAAATGTCAATATCAAACAGGAAACTTAACTGCCTAATATATGAATTTCTTTACGTCTATTTACCTAACTTCATATAGCTTTTCTAAGATCTGTTTTGCTTAAATGGGTTAAGCCTGGTAGCTGTTTGGTATAGGAATGCTGTAAAGGTTTGTGTGCCAATTCAATGATTTGTGAGTAAGTAGGGAATGTGTACATTACAAATGTGATCCATTGCGTATTACTTGATGTTTCATTCTCCTAATTCTGTACTTGGACTTGCTCTTGGTGCCGTTCTAGCCATACCATTCATTTATATGAGACAATTGGAAACATTCTTGAAACTACTCAAGTCTGGAACCCATGGTAACCAGTAGCCAGTTAAGACCTGTGTCTTCCTATACTGTACAATTTATTTTTCACTTGGAGGACATTCTAGTTGCAGCTAATCTAAATCATCCTTTTGGGAGTCAGAAAGAACACAACATGTCCTGAAATCCGTAATTCTTTTATTGGTAGGAAGTATCATGGAATCTGATATTTACCATCACTAATCGATGTGATTCTCCGCCTGGGAGATCTTTACAGGGATCAATTGACTGATTGAATCCTGAGTACCCCAGTATGGACAGCATGGTTAGTGTAGGACCACAGTTCTACCCTGACTCGCATTTTCTTTATGCTAGCACAAGATATATTTTTGACGATAGTAGGATAGTGTTCTATTGTGTAATGTTGTATTATGGTTGTTACATGTGGGACGAACTTCGAACAGTTTCTGCTAATAATAGATAAATAAGTCTCCTAGTGGTTTCTCAATCAGGTTAAAAAAAAAATAGCTAGATGTAATCATCTTAGACTAAGAACTTAAAAAAATGGTTGTTCCTTTTCACAATGACATGTCACCTGTTTTGGTATCCTGCATAGGTATGTGGTGTCTAAGACTGCTCCTTCTAGAAACTCAAAAAGCATACACATTTGTACAGATGCACTATGATTATGATATAATAATCTCTTTATATATTACTTGGGATGTCCTTTGTTAGTGCCCAAAAAAAAAAAAAAAATAACAGAAAAAGAAAAAGAAAAGGAATTTCCCATATACTAGCCATCCAATGACTTTATAATATCAATGGACTAGGGGAATATGATGATGGTCAAACCACTAGTATGTTTAACAACTCGTTGTACTTAATAGAGGATGCGACTCATTAGTTCTCTTTTTTTTGTTTTTAATCGTAAAATTGTCATGGAGTGTGTTATACGCTGAAGAACCCCCAAATTTGTTGCCTTTTTTGGTGTTCACATAGAGTGTTCCAATCAAGTTATCTGCAATAATGATGACAAAAATTATTTTGTAAAGGAATACTTATGATGATATCCTTGTTTGGAATGAACACCATTAATGTCCATATCTTTATTTTTGGAAGTACAAGGTTGTATAGCTTGTATGACTTATATCTGGGTGTTCTGCAACTTTATTTTCCAAGTACTCATATATGAATTAACAATTTAAGAATGTGTTTTTCTTGCTGCAATCTTTTCAATATGTTTGACACTGACGGATCTTTTTACCTTATTTCTTCTAGTCTGGTTGTCAAAGGAGTTGTTTGTAAGAAAAATGTGTCCAATCGGCGGATGACTTCAAAAATTGAGAAACCCCGTTTTCTAATCCTTGGAGGAGCTCTTGAGTATCAGCGGGTTTCTAATCATCTGTCAAGTTTCGATACTTTGTTGCAGCAGGTTATTACCATGTATCTTTTCTAGTTTTTAGATTCATCAAGTTAAGTTATTGGGTAATAGAAAGATACAATTAGGACTAAATGCAAGAGCACTTTTTATTTGATTTCTAATGGTTTATATCAACCGATGAAACAAGGACGCTCTATAAAAACCTGCATGGTCAGATACGGCACAATATTCATGTGGCTGATACATATCAACGCACGTCCTGAAATAATTTTGATTATTAAAATATTTTGCTTTTAGTCAGTTTTTATAGAATTTTTATGATCTTAATATCTGCCAGCTGATCTAAAATACAGTCATATTATATATTTGATAGAAGGTAAATAGTCAAAGAAAAAAAATTAATCTTCCAACATGGAGTAAGCCATAGGGTTGTGTCTTCGGTTTTCACGGGAAACATGTCTGACAACACTTCATACCTGTGTTGGATATTGAGAGACATGTCCATGTCCATGTCCTTGTTAGATAGGTATTAACTTGGGAGTTTTCATTTAATATTCCTTGAATTCTTGGTCTTATAATTCATACATTCTTATATAGGAAACGGACCATTTGAAGATGGCTGTTGCGAAGATAGATGCTCACCACCCAAATGTCCTATTGGTAGAAAAATCAGTCTCGCGTTTCGCTCAAGAGTACCTCTTCGCAAAAGACATATCACTTGTTCTCAATATTAAGAAACCGCTTTTAGAGCGTATAGCTCGCTGCACAGGCGCACAAATTGTTCCTTCAATTGATCATCTTTCATCTCAGAAGCTGGGGTATTGTGAAACGTTCCACGTGGAAAAGTTTCTCGAAGCGCATGGCAGTGCTGGGCAGGGAGGAAAGAAATTGGTGAAGACACTTATGTTCTTTGAGGGGTGCCCCAAGCCATTGGGTTGTACTGTAAGTACTGCAACTCATCAAATTCATTCCATCTTACCGATCATAAACATAAAAACATTTCATTCTGTTTTGGAATTTGTAGTCTAGGTCATATAGACTTCAATGCAGTCCATAACTTTGAGCACTCCGAATCTATGGTGCATGTGCCCAATATTTGGATGCCACCCACCTAGAAGATCTCTGCAATAAAAAAGAAAACTTTAAATTTAGAAAGTAAGAAAATTTTATTTTGTTTGGTTCAGAGTAAAGTATGTCAACAGGATGGATAAGATCTTTGATCAAGATCGAAGAAAAAAATTAAAACTCAACAGGATCTGTTTGATGGAGGAAACCCATCAAATTGTGAGTTCTATGTGTGCCAAGCATAGTGTTATTCTTTTGGTAGACCATTTTTATGCTCCGTCTATTGAATATTTCAATTTTCCCTTTCATATTTCTCTAAAGTGATGATTTGTGAAACAACAACTATGGTCAACCGCACTCCTCTCTTATTTAGTAGATTATCTTTTATCAATGAAAAAAAACTAGTATGAATGACTCAAGTGGATCTCCTATCTCAGATTTTGCTCAAGGGCGCCAATGGCGATGAGCTGAAGAAAGTGAAGCATGTGCTCCAATACGGGGTCTTTGCAGCATATCACTTGGCATTGGAGACTTCTTTTCTTGCTGATGAAGGTGCTTCTCTTCCAGAACTTCCATTGAAGTCCCCCATAACTGTTGCCCTGCCAGATAAACCTTCCAGTATTGATAGGTCAATATCTACAATACCTGGTTTCGCTGCCCCTGCCACTGCGAAACCGCAGGGGCCTCAACCAAATGGTGATCCACAAAGACCCAACAGGACCCTTGCACCAGAATTAAACTTCCCAACCGATCCCTGTAATAGCAACATGGAAATTGCCCAGTCATCTGGTTTGTCTAAAAGTCCTACCTCCCAATACAGAGGAGCCACCTCTAGCTTTATGAAGTCTTCTTCTTTTTCTTTTTTGTCTACTCCAGAAAATTTTGTCTCTAATCCTCTCCATAACGAGCCATACCATCCATACGAAGAGAAAAATAAATTGGGTATTGGAGATTCTATAGAGACCAATACCTCTACATCAAACATTTCTAAGGACATTGTTGGTGATCCTCTCGTCAAGAATGTGGAGGCCTCAGGGGGGGATGGGGCTTTAACTAATGATGCCCACATTGATCATAATGATATGCCAGTTGATGAATCAACTACTTTTAAGTTGGCATCCTTGCAACAAGATGGTAATAATTACCTCGATGAGCCAGGATCTTCCAAAGAAGAGTTTCCTCCATCCCCTTCTGATCATCAAAGCATTTTGGTTTCATTATCAACCCGGTGCGTGTGGAAGGGAACCGTGTGCGAACGGTCTCATCTCTTTCGGATCAAATACTATGGCAGCTTTGACAAGCCCTTGGGCCGGTTTTTAAGAGACCATTTATTTGATCAGGTAATCATTTCATTTCTTGCTTTTCCATGTATTTTCGTTCTATTATCTCCACCACCATGACTTGAGACTGAGTAAGGTAATCTTCTTTGTTAGAGTTACTGCTGCCGTTCGTGTGAGATGCCATCAGAAGCACATGTTCATTGTTATACTCATCGACAGGGCAGCCTCACGATTTCTGTTAAGAAGCTTCCAGAGTTACTCTTACCAGGTGAGCGAGAAGGCAAGATCTGGATGTGGCACAGGTGCTTGTTGTGTCCTCGTATAAATGGGTTCCCTCCAGCAATTCGTAGAGTAGTGATGTCTGATGCTGCTTGGGGTTTATCTTTTGGGAAATTTTTGGAGCTCAGCTTTTCAAACCATGCTGCTGCAAGTAGGGTGGCTAGTTGTGGTCATTCTCTACATAGAGACTGTCTTCGATTCTACGGGTACTCTCTTGCTTAAATTATGTCTTAATATTGTGGATAAAATATCCGATATAAAGTATAAACTAAACCCCTGTTTGGTAACATTTAAAATAAGTAATTATGGGACTAAAATTGATCATTGGCCCTTTTCATAGAAGAAAAGAGGCCCCATAATCAAGTAATTTAAAGGTTCACAAACGGCGCCTAAGACTTGTTTGAAAAGTGTTTTGGCATTTGTCTGGCATGTGAGTACAATCACCATCTCTCTCCTACCTCTGCCACTGAATCAGTCAATCTATTTTTGTACACATGCAGGTTTGGAAATATGGTTGCTTGTTTTCGGTATGCCTCGATTGATGTTCACTCAGTTTGCCTTCCGCCATCTAAACTTGATTTCAGCCATGATAATCCGGAGTGGATACAGAAGGAAGCCAATGAGGTCTAATGATCACAAAATTCAAGTTCCATAACATTGTATACTTCAATTTGTCATTGCTCATAGTAGGTAATCCATCAATATTGTCTGTAACAGGTGGTTGATAGGGCAGAACTTTTATTTACTGAAGTACTCAATGCTCTTCGTCAGATTGCAGTAAAAAGATTAGGCACCTCGTCACTTAAAGTAGCTGAATCAAGACGTCGCATTGCAGATCTGGAAGAGATGCTACAAAAGGAGAAGGCAGAATTTGAGGTAGGGCCTTTTGGTTTCTACTGTTACTCATTTCCGAGATTGGTTACTGGGTGAAGAGCAAAAGTTTTATATACTTTTTGTTCATTTCTGTTTTCATATGCACAATCCAGAGTATAAATCATTGGGCAACCTCTTGAATGGGCCATGAAGCCAAAATTATGCACTCCTTAACTGTCATTTGAGAGAATAAAATATGCCAACACTAAGTTGTTTGAAAGAGGTTCTCGAACCTTAGTTAGGAATCTTAGGATTGTTGATTTGTACAATTTGGGCTCTTTCACTTTCAAAATGTGGCCTACCCATTTCCTGCCTTAATTGATATAGATGTGGGTTTTTGTACTCTAGAATGTGGTTCTTTCTTTTTCGGATGTTTTTATTTTTATTTTCATTTTAGAGTATGATGAAACATTGTGTCTTAACAATGTCACAGGAATCTCTCCAGAAAACACTAAGCAGGGAGGTGAAAAAGGGGCAGGTGGACATTGATATTCTTGAGATTAATCGGTTGCGGAGGCAGTTGCTCTTCCATTCATACGTGTGGGACCAACGCCTGATATATGCTTCCAGTTCAGATAGCAGTAGCCTTCAGGAAGGGATCAGTAGCTCCATACCAAACTGTAAAGAAAATTCCCTCAGTTCAACTGAGAAGCTCGTTGGAACAAACTCAGCTTCCAAGCAAGGTAAAGGTTTTGCCAGTTGTGACTCCTTTCTTATGGATGCAAAGTGTGATGAAAATTCCAACCTGGAAGGAAGTGGTGAACACCATCACCAGACTCGTTTAACTCATCAAGGAGTTGATGGGGATCCATTTCCAAATCACCCAAAGGTGTCTGAGCCTTGTCTTTCTTCGAGCATAAGTTTAGGCGTTCCGTCCGATCCTTTAGAGTCTGGGATACATGTACGCAGAGCACTCTCAGAGGGGCAGTTTCCAATTGTGGCGAACCTTGATGCAGCATGGACTGGTGAAAATAACCCGGGGAATACGACACCAAAAGAAAATGGTTATGCACATCCTGAAGTAGCAGATTCGTCAATCAAGGTCGAAGCTGCATTGGTGAGGTTACAGTTGGAAGAGCGTTCTGAAGACCTAGGTAGGGCTGAGGTAACGGCATCTCCTACACCTGCCGTCAAAGTGACATATAACATGGAGGACTACACAGGCTGGGTGGGGATGCCTTTTCTAAACTTTTACCGTTCTTTCAGCAAGAGTTCTTCAGGGAGCAATTCAAAGCTTGATACCCTTAGTGATTATAATCCTGTTTATGTGTCGTCGTTTTATGAATTGGAACGTCAGGGTGGGTCTAGATTGCTTCTTCCAGTTGGTGTCAATGACACTGTTGTGCCAATCTATGACGACGAACCAACGAGTATTATCTCATATGCACTGGTCTCACCAGATTATCTCGTCCAGATGTCTGATGAGCGTGAGAGGCCCAAAGATGGTGGAGAATCTTCAGTTCTATTGCCACTTTATGATTCAATGAGTCTTCAGTCGTTTCATTCTTTCGATGAAACAGCCTCTGAATCATTTAGAAGTCTCGGGTCTGTAGATAGCGGCATCTTATCCATGTCTGGGTCTCGGAGCTCTCTGATTTTGGATCCTCTCATGTATACAAAGGCATCGCATGCTAGGGTATCGTTCGCTGATGATGGTCCACTTGGGAAGGTGAAGTACACTGTGACTTGTTACTATGCAAAGCGGTTTGAGACCTTGAGGAGGACTTGTTGCCCATCTGAGCTAGATTTCGTAAGGTCTCTTAGTCGTTGTAAGAAGTGGGGGGCGCAGGGTGGTAAGAGCAATGTTTTCTTCGCAAAATCCTTGGACGATCGGTTTATCATTAAACAGGTAACCAAGACAGAGCTGGAGTCATTTATCAAGTTTGCTCCAGCGTATTTTAAGTATCTATCCGAATCAATCGGCACAAGAAGCCCAACTTGCCTGGCGAAGATTCTGGGCATCTACCAGGTTTGTTTGTTCTTTATGCTAACACTCAAAAGCTGAAAGAATTGAACTTAGGCTCAACTATGAACTGAACCTGAAATTCCATGGAATACAACCTTCCAAGTTGAGAAAATACTAAGCACCACACTATGATCAACATTTTGAAGTCATGCTTTAGAATAAACTTATCTGTCCTCTCAAATCCATCAGACCGAAACTCCAAGTAGCTAGACATCATTCCATAAATATTAAGTTCACCAAGATGACAGCTTGCAGAGTGAAAATATGTCGAGTGGTGAAAGATTATTATAGTCAGCTACAGAGGTGGTGCTTGCAAGTGGTTGGACCAACCATTTGGACATTCTTAGGTCAACAATCAATCAATTGAGTGATCTCAAGCATTCTACATGCATCCTTTTTGAAAGAATGTGATTAATTGGATGGTTTGACTTCATCAAGTTTTAATAAAATTTGGACAAATTGAAAAAGTTTTGAGTGGAATGCAAATGATAAACTTTAGAATAAAGTTAATTTTTTTGGTACTTGTTTTATAAGAAAAAATTCTGGCAACATTGATTATCTTTATCAGTTCTAACTAGTATGATAGAGGTATTGAACTTGTTCCTTGGTGTTGTTGCTTGAAAGGTTACATCAAAGCATCTTAAAGGAGGGAAGGAATACAAAATGGATGTTCTGGTTATGGAAAACCTTCTGTTCAAAAGGAATGTTACGAGGCTTTATGATCTTAAAGGCTCTTCCCGGTCACGGTATAATCCAGATTCAAGTGGGAGCAATAAGGTTCTGCTGGATCAGAACCTGATTGAAGCAATGCCAACTTCTCCAATTTTTCTGGGAAACAAGGCAAAGAGGTTGCTGGAGAGAGCTGTCTGGAATGATACTTCGTTTCTAGCGGTAAGCTTGACCTACGGCTCATAATGTTCATGAATTGAATGGTGATATGAACTATTTTTCAATTTGGATGTTTTGGTGTTGAGTGATTATTGTTCCATCATGGATTTGAAGAAAATGTCATCTGAGTTACCCACAGATGTACCCAACGACTGCTTGCTGGCATACCTCGGCCACATGCAAGCAGATGAATCAGCTTACTGATCTGAATATTTGACCTAAGCAGATGACTGCAACCTATCTACATCACATTCTTTGGGTGGTCAAGGTAACTGGTTGACACGATCATCTGACTAGGTCTACTTTTGCCTGGACAATCATCTACATCCTGACCTATAGAAACTTGATATGCTCACACCAGTATGCTGTTTTAGATTGCATGAAACACATTTATCCTTTTTTTAAAAATGGAAGAAGGGAAATATTTGAGTTAAAAAGAAATGAATGTTGCCTGATATACTGTTTTAGAATGCATGATACCCATTTATCCTTTTTTTTTTTTTTTTTAACAATAGAAGGGAAATTTTTGAGTTAAAAAGAAATGAATATTTCATGTTATTGTGTGATGTTTTAATATATTTTTTTGAATTTGCATTGTTGCAGTCCATTGATGTCATGGATTACTCGTTACTGGTGGGGGTGGACGAGGAGAAGCACGAACTTGTTCTTGGAATCATTGATTTCATGAGGCAGTACACATGGGACAAGCACCTTGAAACATGGGTGAAGGCTTCAGGCATTCTGGGTGGCCCAAAAAACGAGTCTCCTACTGTAATCTCACCTAAGCAATACAAGAAGCGGTTCAGGAAAGCTATGTCCGCATACTTTCTTATGGTTCCGGATCAGTGGTCCCCTCCTACCATCATTCCCAGTGAGTCCCAATCTGATCTCTGTGAGGAGAACACGCAAGGTGGAACCTCTCACGAGTGATATTTTGAGCTTGCTCTACCTGTGTATATGTCAAAGATGTAAGCCGGAAAGAATATTCCCCCTCCCCGTTCATTCTTTTTTATTTATTTTTTAACTTGTTTTGCCCTATTGTAATTTTTTTTTTTTGATGGCAGACTAGTCCCTATTCTTGTTAAAATGATCTGTCAATTATTTGTTGGAAAATGCAGAACAAGGCTGTTTTAGTGCCAAGCGATATTTCATCATCGATGTAGTAGTAGTAGTAGTAGTAGTAGTAGTAGTAGTAGTAGTCTCTGGGTGAGTTTTATGTACAATAACTTCTTTTCTTTCATGTATATTGTTGTTGCAATTATAGGAGAAATTTTATTATGTTTTTGGTGGGTCATGGTTTGACATTCAATTTTTTACTCCCATATCATTCTGATCATTTTTCTTTCTTCAGGGGATAGTGTCTTGTTTATTCATTACTTCATAGCTAATACACCGATAGATGCCAGGAGTTACAAGTGCGGTTGGTTATGCCTGCCGCTGTATGTATTTACACATGGCATGGGTTCTATCAAACAGTAGAATGTTTGGTCGCTTCTTGATAAAAATTTGTGATTACTTTTAACCTTTTTGTCTGCTTTGTAGTGCGATCTGGAGCAAAGATTATTATTTTTTTTTATTTTGTTTCTTCAATTGAATTTTCAGATCATTGATTACAGATGCGAAAAACAGGCTTTCCTTCTTCTTTAGCCCAAATCAAATCAGTAAAGTCCTTTGTTTAACCTTGCAACTGTGGATCTCAAAAGTGGTAGGTGGGTGATCTACCATACCGTTAACAAGTCATCCAAGAAAATGTACATTCTGAGCTGAGGAAGGAAGATGATGATATTGTGGTTACTACATTAGGTGGAAAGCTCACTCTAGAACTACATTGCATGAGACCAGCAATGCTATTATTGCTGATTGTTGTTGTTTTCGTTGGTGGTGAATAATGTATGATGTATATGAAAGGAGGGAAGGGTTTATATTGAAAGCTTCTCGTTTTCGTTGGTGGTGAATAATGTATNAAAAGTGGTAGGTGGGTGATCTACCATACCGTTAACAAGTCATCCAAGAAAATGTACATTCTGAGCTGAGGAAGGAAGATGATGATATTGTGGTTACTACATTAGGTGGAAAGCTCACTCTAGAACTACATTGCATGAGACCAGCAATGCTATTATTGCTGATTGTTGTTGTTTTCGTTGGTGGTGAATAATGTATGATGTATATGAAAGGAGGGAAGGGTTTATATTGAAAGCTTCTCGTTTTCGTTGGTGGTGAATAATGTATGATGTATATGAAAGGAGGGAAGGGTTTATATTGAAAGCTTGCACTATCAAAATGCTTAGGTTATGGATGTCGTGTAGTACAGGCAAAAGGGAGGAACCTCCTGGATAGTCTGTAGTAATTAGGGAGAACTCAGACCCCCACAACAAATTTTAATATACATCTCCGGAGAGAACTGAAGTTTGTTATTATCCTTTCTTTTTTTTTTCTACCTTCCACACCTGGTGTAGATTTTGAGGAGATGGTAATGCTACAGGAACCTCGGATTTGTATCTCAAACAATACCTCAAATTATAAAATTGATATGGGTACCTCTAATTTCGGTCTAAAGTCGAATTTTATAATGTGAGGTATTATTTGGGGCGCAAATCCAAGTTCCTCCCCAATAGCATTTCACTTGGTTTAGGGGTCTTAAAACAGAGTTTGACTTGGAGAACTATGAACTGAACTCCAATGGCGCACCTTTTCACTGTGAAGCATGCACGAGGAGGGGTCTCCACTCTCCATTATGCATTGTTATACACTAGTATACAAATAGTGAAATAGCTCTCACTCTTTTAGGAAGATTCAATAAAACACCTTTCCTTCCTTTACAAAGAAATGAAGTTGCAGGCTAATATCTCCTCTATAATCAATTGAAAAACCAACAACAACATAATTACTTACATACATAAAAATCACCTAGCTCTGTGCCAGTTTTCTTCCTTGGCCATTAATTGTTACAACAACAATAGGAAGGATAGATAGCAGTAGTAATACTACTACATTAATCATCCTTAATGAAAACCTACAACTCTGAAAGAAAAACATAAAATCAATCCACACTCTCCCTCTCCAAATCATCCATGATTCTATCATACACGAGCTTCAATTCTAGGCTCAAAAGAGAAGGCAGACATGAACTCTTTAGGCTTCCCATCCACAACACACTTGGGCAATTCAGTCCAGTCGTTGGCCTCCAAATCACATAGCATATACCTACTAAACTCCCCAGAGTTCACGCATATCATGAGTCTTTTTTGATCTCCAGAACCTACGCAGTTTATATCAGCCTTCTTCCCATAGAACTCATGAGCCATGGAAGGCGGCATTGCTGCAATCTGACACCATGATCTATCCTTCTCCTCCTTCTCCTCCTCTGAGAATCTCCAGACCCTAAGGCTTGCGCTTTCTAAGAACTCCGACAAGACCACCACCAACATCTCACCTTTACACTCGACGATATCGATTGAGTACTCGAAACAGACTGGCAACAGCCTTGGGTACTCGAAGAAGCTCTTCTTAACAAGATTGCATGCCAAGACAGTTCCTGATGAGCTGAGAAAATAAATAATCTCTTCCCCATCTTTGACAGTTATAACAGACGAATATTGCTTCGAAGGGCTCCTCTGCATATTAGTTGCCACCACATCTCCGGCCTTGCTAAGGAAATACAGCACCTCATCTCCACCCACATCCGATTCTTGTGAATCCTCGTCCATCTTTCGACTTAGCTTAATCTCTTCCCCCCAGCAATCTTTCCCCGATTCGTACACCCAGACAGAGAGGTGTGGGAGTTCGCCAGAGACTAATACGAGGCTGTACGAGGAGGAGTGTTGTCTGGAAGGTGAATTCATGGCAATGGCATGGATGGTCTGATTTTGAAACGCCGGAGGCAGTGGAGGTGGAAGTTCCCGGCAGGCGCTTGTGACTGGGTTGGAGATGAGAAAGCCACCAGAAACAGTAGAGCGGAAACAGATCAAACCACCTGAAGCTGCTACAGGGATTAAATTGCTACGGTTGGGGTGGTTTTGGTGGAGGAGAAGTGGGCGCTTAAGATGTTTCCAATTCCTTTCAGAAGTATCAAAGACGATTGATTGGTCAAGATGGTTATCAACCATAAAGAACCAGGGGTCCCGAGAGGGAATTTGAGAGCAGGCAAGTCTGAAAGACGCAGAGGCTGCAACAGAACTCCATCTTTTGCACACTGAACGAAGGCGGAAGAAGCTCGAAGTGGGTAGCCATGAAAGGACCCTCTCGAGCAGGTCTTGATTCAGCAACTCATCCAAGGAAAAGTCCAACATCCCATGATCATCATGATCATCATGATGATATTCTTCGGGTAGTTTTCTCTTTTTACTTTGCTGGTTTAAGACCAAACTCTGATCTTGCTCCATCTAGATTACAGTCTAGAATATTATGTTTTGATGAAGATACAAAAACTGCAAAAACACAAAGTAGAGGGTCGTTAACGTTGTTACCAAAAAGGAATCTCTGTATCTTCGTCAATAGAATCACCGAAAGTTAAAAGAATGCTTGGAGATCAAATCAAATCAAATAGACAGATTATTACACAAGGAAAAGAAAACAAGGAAGAAGAAAAGGAAACCCTAAAACAAATGCCTAAAAACGAATTTCACATTTTTGCAGGAAAACAGAAGTTCTCTAACCATTGCAAATATCATAAAAAAAGATGTCCCAATGAAGATATCAAGCAATTCCCACGCCATTATTAAGTGAAAATTCAGATAAGAAATACCCATAAATCCCATTATATATATATAAAGGATTATCTAGAAAGAAGGGGAAAACAAAAGGAGGTGGAGATGGCAGAAAGAAACATTTGGAGACCCATAGGAGATAGGAAAAAAGCCTCCCCCAGTAAAGAGATTTTATCTTTTTTCCTTTATTTTTTGACAAGAAAAAAAGAAGAGAGAGTAAATAAGAGCAGAAAATTGGCAGGGAGGCTGAATAGTTACAGAAACATGAAAAAAATTACAACTTTTTGGAAGTAAGAAGAATGAATCCTGGAGTAGCATCTGCTATCTTTTTATATGAATCTAGAGAGAGAGAGAGAGAGAGAGAGAGAGAGAGAGAGAGAAATCTTGATAAAAGAAAGAACACAACCAGAAGGCTAGAACAGTAAATATATTCNGAAGGGAGGGAGGGATCAGTAAGACCCCCACAACACTAGGCAGACGAAATCAATGATTTCTTCTTTCTTTTTCTTTCATTTTTTTTTTTGTTGTTAATAACTTGGGGGTGGGTAAAATACCGGTTACTCATAGAGGCTTTATCAATTCCAAATCCAAATCCAAATCCAAAAAATGAAAAATAAAACAAACCCACCCCCCAAATAAAAAGCAAACAAACAAGTAATCAAATGATTTTGTTTTTTGAGAGAGAGAAAATGAACCCAGCTCCTGTTTACCTCTGGTTGTGATTTTGGGTGGAAATCTAGAAAGAGGAAAACAAATCTTTGGAAGGAGAGCACAAAATCCATTGAAACGAAGTGATTTCTGTGAGTGGTGCGTGAAGTAGTTCGAGTGGGAAACAAAAGATACTTATAAAACGAAAAACAAACACACACACACAAGACACAAGAGAGAGAAGATGAGAGAAAATGCACCTGCTAACAATAATAATAATAATAATAATAATAATAAA
>MVGT01002328.1:89297-110461 GCA_002174775.1 Macleaya cordata | reverse complement strand
GGAGGGAGGGACGAAACTTCCTCAGTGTTCTCTTTTTGTTTGCGTTGACAGAGAGAGAGAAAGAGAGAAGGGAAAACAAAAACAAAAAAGAAAAAGGAAAAGGGTGTATTATTTTTTTAAAAAGAAAGAAAGATGAATAGATAGATGATAGAAGAGAGAGATTGAGAGAGGGGGGATGGGAAATTGGAATCGGAACAGGTTCGAAACACAAAGAGAGAGAGAGAGAGAACAGAGAGAAGAGAGGGAGAAAGGGGGGGGTCCAGGGTCCTCCTTCCTCATCCTGGTTGAGTAGTTGAGAAGAACAACTATTCTTTCTTTCTTTTAATTAAATATAAAAAAAATAAAAAAATTTAAAGAAACACAAAGTCTACTGTACTACTGTCAACTCTGTGTGTGTCTGATGAGTCTGTGTGTGTACGTGCGTCTCTCGCTGACCACACCCACTTCCAACTGAGGCGCTACCCAACTTCTTCTTGTTTCTCATTAAATTGGAAAATCTTTTCCTACATTTTATTTTATTTTGTTTTTTTACGCAAAGGAATTAACAAGCCTGGGTAGTAGACTTCTACGAGCATCCACATCAATTGGAGAACCAGATAGGATAAATTTTAGTAAAACAAAGGGTAGATTTGGCTAAAATATCAAAAGAAACCCCAACAATATATATATATATATATACACGTAGTGGACGTGTGAGAAGCGCAGAGAAACCGCCGAGAACATCGTCACTAACGAACGCAGAAAATGCACCCACCAACGGGCACAGAGAAACCGCCAATAACTGCGTACCTATATTTATTATCAGATTACATTAGATAAACTTAACGGCAATACCAAGGCCGAGAAGTTTTGATCCCAAGACCTCCCACTACCATTTGGAAGGGATGCACAACCATTGAGCCAAAAGTCTATGTGTGAAATTACAAGTTATAGAATATGCAAATTTTCGGTGAGGATGATCAACATAATAAGTAGAACGTTTTCACCCAATATCATCTTTTGGATCAATTTTATATGGGTCCTACGAGTAAAAAACTATATTTTTTTAGTCTGTGTCAATTGGTGGTGGAGGCCGGAGGGAGGTATTGTTGGCCACCTTGGGTTTATTTTTTTAATTTATTTTGTTCTTATTTGGGTTGTTAGGGACTGTGGTGGTGGTGAATGAAAATGGAGAAGGTGATAATGATGGTGGTAGGGGTGGGGTGTACTTTTGATGGGGTGTAAAACCCAAAACTCCCCTTTAGTAAAATTGAGTTTCCCCCGAACCATTTTTAAAATGACATTTTGGAAGACCCCTATAACCTAGGGGTATCAACGGGGAGGTTATGGATCGGATCCTAATGGATCCAAAACCATTGTTCTAGTTCCTATCGGTTCTGATTCCGGAACCTCAATTAGTAGTTTTAGATTCGGAACCACTAGGATACGTGGGTATTCGATATCTGTTTTTAGTTTTCAGTTTTTTTTGCTCTTTTTTTCCACATAAAAAGTACTTATATTTTGTATTTTTTTTATTCTATTAAACTATAAAATGAGCTTTATTATGAAATTTGTTGTATAATAGTCATTGGTTTCTTCTAATTTTTTAATTAAAAAAAGTTTAAAATATAGAACTCAAAAATCTTTTTATAGTAGATAGCTATAAAATTATAAAATTTACAAAGAACCGAGTACCCGCGTATATCTTTCGTGTGAAACCGGTATGAATCCGAAATTAATCGAATCCAAAACTGGTAGATTCGTTTTAAACTCAATTATTTTCGAATCCACAAAATAAGGCCCTAGTACTGCATCAAATGGGTCTGATAGTAAACGAGTACCCATTGACAACTCTACTTTAACCAAGCTTTTCTCTCGAATTCTGCTTCCCTTAATATCAGCCCCCTTAATAAAAAGTCAAAAACCCTACAAGGCGCAAGTTAGAATCATACAACGTGTAAAGAGTGAGGGAGAAAAAGAAAAAAGAAAGAAAGAAAGGACATGGAGAATAGAGGAGAGGAGGGTGTAATTTAACTATTAATATAACAACATGTCAAAGGGGGAGGGGAGGGAAGGTGGGGAGAAGGCCAAGGAGGGGTAGCTGACCTTTGTAAAGCAAAAGCTAAAAAAACTATACCTCGTTGAGGAATCTAATCTCTCTCTCTCTCTCTCTCTCTTAATTAGTTAGTCTCTTTCTCTGTCTACCGACTGACTGCATTGTGCTCTGTGTGTTGTTGGGGTGTGGGGTTTCTTTAGTTTTTTTGCTTTTGCTTTTTGTACAAGTCAATGCCCCTCCCTCCCCCTAAGCTCAAGCTCAAGCTCTCCCTCTCCCCTCCTCTCCCTCCCTGCCCTACCCTGCCTAAAACCCTAAAACTTCTCACCTCAATTCTGTAAACAAAAACAAAAACAAGAATATATCTCATTAATATTATAAAAAGAAATTGAGAATGAAAGAGAGAGAGAGAGAGAGAGAAAGGGGGAGGCAAGCAAAACAAAAGCCGTTAATTACGATCTCTTTTCTCGTGTTGTTTCTTCTGCTGCTCTGCTCTGCTCTGCTCAGCTGCTCTGTTCTGTTCTGTTCAGCTCAGTATTATTAGATTAGATCAGATCAAAGGTGTCATTTTGATGCTCCAAAGTCCAAACCCCAAATTTCCCATCTCCACCCCCCACCTCCCCACGGCAGAGATCTCGATGCCCACCCACCCATCCATTCCATTGTCAGTATCTTCTTTCTTTCTTCATTTGCTTTAGCAGTTTTCTCTCTCTCTCTTAGCTGGATTTCTTCTTTCTCTTCTATTTTATATTGTTTTTTTATTGTTATTGTTTCTTTCTCTCTCTAGTTTCACCCTCTATTTCTTTTCCACAGAGATCTTGTTATTTGTGATTATTTTTTAAACTCAGTAGAGCATTTCCAATGCAAATGTGCTCACTTTCTATGTTGCATGGCTCTCAAGATATCTTTTTTAGACTTACTTCCTATGTGGAGAAAAAAGTTTCACAATTTATGTTGAAAAGAAAAATGCATCTCCAATACAAATGTGGTTTGGTTGTTAGTTTTGCCTATGTGGCATTTAATTAATTAAATATGTTATTTTTTTAGTTGTAAAAAAAAAGAGAAAATGAAATCCTTAATGAGATTTGCTAAAAAAGAGGAGAGAGAATAATATCTTTAACTGAATTTACTGATTAGGATGGGAAGACATCTTCTTTGTGAACCTCTAGAACAAGAGGATGGATTAGAAGATGTCTTCCCAACTACCTGCCACATCATCTTCACATTAGATGAACACATTTGCATTGGAGATAGTTTTAAGAATAAATTAGATGTGCTTCCTACGTGGCACACCACTTTTAAGCAGACCATGTTTGCATTGGAGAGGCTCTTAGTAGTAGTAAGTGATAAAACGTTACGATTAAAACTTTAAAAAAAACACACACACACAAACACAAACAAACAGGCGACTTGTGCGGGATGCATGGCGCACGGTAGGAAAGATTTTTGACTATATATATATACTTGTGAGGCGACAAAGAGTAAGATAATTAGTGTTCCCCTACTAACTCACACCCCAAGTGCTCTTCAATGTTTTAAGTTTGTGTTGAGAATAATCCTACGTCAAACATTAAAAACTTTGTAACTCAATATATACAGATTTTAGGCACTTCACTTATTGTCAATTTAGTTTTGAGTTGGATGCCTATAAACTTAATAGTTTGTTCTCCCTCCCCCTTCTCTTAATATATGAAAGGTTTATTGTAGGGGCGAAACTTAAATTCAAAATTGATGATTTTACTTTAGGCTGAAATATATTTAACAAAGAAAAATATTTTTTCTATGAATAAAAAAAAAAATCAATATCAAAGCCTTGTATTTTGATAGAATTACTGGATTAAAAATGCTTGACTTTGTTTTAATTTATATGAAACCATAGCAAACTAATTAGGATTGTCCCTAATTAACCTTGGCAAGGTTGACAAGTAACAAGTCTAAAAATGTTCATTCTTAATTCTAACTTGTTGGTAGGACACAAATCAAATGAGGATAAAGTTGAAAAGAGTTAGGGGGGTAGGGTTAGAGTTAGGTTTTGCCATGTACGTCTGTCCCAAAGCTAGGAAACGGTGCATGGATGAGAATGCCGAGCCGCACTAGATCCTTAATTTTCAAATATATATTCTTGTTTTTGTTTTCGTTTTCGTTTTTTATTATTTTTATTTAATTTTTCGTTCCTTAGAAAAGCATATATAAGAGGTGGAGATGCTGCACGTGCATTGATAACCCCACGCACACACGTACGCACGCACGCACGCACGCACGGTGGTGGGGTGGGGTGGGTGTAGACTGTAGATGTAGAGTGCTTTTGTTAATTAATTGCACAAAAAAAATTAATTAAGGATATTAATTGCGAAACACTCTCACTCACGTGCCGGAGGCGGGGGAGGGAAACTCCAAAGTAGTAGTAGTTGTGGTGTACAAACTCCCAAGTCTACGCTTTAATTAATTAATTAATTGGGATTTTTTTTTTTTGCTTTTAAGCTTTAGCAATTCGACATACGGCTAAAATTCGGGACGGCATAAGTACGAGTATTATTCGGTTCATAAGAATTGTAATAGGGTCCAACATTCGGTCAAATATTTATCGTACGAGAAATATTCGATTTAGAGTTAATTCGTGTTTAATACGTTTCACATTTAGAAAATCGGAGGTAAAAATTCGGCAATAGGCCAAGTCTTCTAGATGCTTTATTGAGTTCCGAGTGTGCCGGTCAAAGAGAGAAATTGAGAGAATTGGGGTCCTTATGGACAAAGAGAGATAACATAGAAGGGTCCTTAAGCAATTAGCTAGGATTTCTTTTTTTATTTTTAGTTTTTTGTATTGAAAGTCCGATAGTCATCTATTATAATATACTATAGGAGAAGCCTTGGGTTAACAAAACTCTCTCTCTCTTAGTTGTGGGTTAAAAAAACTTACATTATAAACATATGGCCCAATCTATTATCTATTATTAGGTTAACAAAACTATCTCTCTTCAGTGTGGGTTAAAAAAATCTACATTATAAACATCCAGCCTTGCATGGGATATGGGGGCTAGTTAAATATAGTAGAAGCATTTTTTACCTGTTTCATTTGGTTATTTGGTTAAAACATGTTTTAAATGTTTTAGCTAAAAAATTCGTGTATTATTGATTAAGTTTCGTTTGGACGGAAGTATTAAATGTTATTCTGAAATACAAAAAAATACGAATATTACACACGTATAATTCAAACGAATATTAAACACATTTTGTCGGTTCTAATAGTGGATCAATAAAGCTTCCGATGTAAATTAGTTTTCTTTGACTATTAGCTCGTTCAAATTTTAATCTTCTCTGGTGAATGAGACCTACATTGGAAGAAAAAAAAATAGATTAGCAACTAAAGCATAAGAAAAATAAAAATTATGTAAGCCCGAGGTGAATAGCTGTTGGATTTTTACATGATATTAACAACATAAATATCCAAACGGTCATTCACCTCGGACTTGCAAAAAAAATTTAGCCCAAGCTTTTGAAATTTAGTTTCAATGTCTAATTCACTAGAATAAAAGAAAAAGAAAATGAGGAGAAGATGAACATGAGATCATAGGAAGAAAAGAAAAAATTATCCAAATATAAAAAAGCATAAACGATAAACAACTCATACTAAGAAAATTAAAATTTTAAAAAATATATCTAAACGATAAACATGAAAAAATAAGAAGAAAATAGAAAAAGGATTCCAAATTTACAAGGCATAAACAATAGACAACTCATTCTAAGAAAATTAATATTTAAAAAATTATACATACTTTTACTTTGATAAACACAAAAGAATTGAAGATGAATATATATAGTGATACAACATAAAAATAGTGATAAGGATTTTTAATTACCACGATAAATTACTAATAGGCTACTAATCTATTTAAGATATGAAATTTAATAATTATTTTAGGTTGTCATGTAAGACCTATTTACGATCTAAATAATTGCTAAATAAGTTATTCTAAAAAAATTACTAATAATTAATTAAAAATTTAAAGTAGTGAGAAGTGGAAGAGAAAGAATAGAGAGATAAATATGGAGAGAGAGAGAAAAATGTATGTAACTATTTAATTTTTTGATTAATTAAAATAATAAAAAATAAATGTGTTTTGAAACTATTTATAAAAATATTATAATAGTAATTCGTGATATAGAAACGATTGATTAAATGGTCATTAATTAATTAAATAATTAAAATTTATATTATTACAGTAGTAATTGCTACCGATTAGAAACTGCTAAAGTTATTAGTGATATAATTATCTTAATTAGAAATTAGAATTAATTATTGTGAACCGTTTTAGAATGAAATAGAAATAAATACTGGTGAGATGGCATTCTTGATTTGACGTGGCATTCTAAGAGAATAGAGTGCCACGTGATAGTAAAGGTGCCACGTCAAATGCTTCAGCTATAGTAATATAGTATAGATAATATATATATATTTCAATTGTTCTGTGTCTTAATTATATATTCTTCTTAATTTCAGTAGATGTAAGTCGTAAAAATAAGACGCGCATGTAGAACATGTAAAAAAAAAGACGTATACATTTGGAATTTTTAAAGGGGAAGATGCAAACGTATGTGCAAAGAGCGACTCACAAGTCGCATAATATATATATATCTTAATATTATAACGAGGCTCCTATGCGGCTTCATTTTGAGCCGTATAGGAACCGTGTATGAAGTTGCGTGACTTTTGTCACTTTATGTTCTTTTTTTTAATATCTTTTTAAAAATACCGTGCAAGGCACGGGCTTATTTTTTTTTTAGATAATTAAAAAATTTAGTTATTTTAGAATTTGAAAAAGACTTTTCCTATTTATTATAATATAGATTGGACCATATGTTTATAGTGTAGATTTTTTTCAACCCACGCCTAAGAGAGATAATTTTGTTTTAGACCCAATGACCCAATGACCATGCCGGCGGCCTTGTAACTGCTTGTAAAGAAAATGCTAAACCTACATCCATTTGCATTTCTTGTATCCTATAGTTACGAATTAATTTTTTATCTTTCATAATTTCCACCCATTCTAAATTTACCATGTTTCCCTAGTAGCAGCATCACCTTCACCTTCATTTATTTTTTTGGTCGGAAGTAGCATCACCCTTGTTGTAACTAGTATATATTATATACAAAAATGGTATTTGGGTTGGACTTTCTTCCTAGTGGTAGCTTAGCTTTAGGGTTAGGGTTACGCTTCTTTTGCCAGAGAGTGAGAGAGGCTAAAAAAAAAGTAAGAAAAGAGGCAGGCGACGACATTCCCCGCATGTGAAAGGAGAGAGCGTGCCCCTATTACTACTACTACTACCACGCACCATTCCAATGAGTCAATGCCCAATGCATGCCTAGTCTTAACTCCTCTCCATATATATATATATATATATATAGGGTCTTGTTAGGGTCTTGTTAGGGTACACGATAAGGATTTTTTGAAGGAATTTTTTTGTAAGTTAAGTGTCTTCAAATCAGTTGAATTTTTGTAAACATAATATTATCATTATTTATAAGATGTCAACAAAAAATCAGTTTAATCGGAGATATCTAACCCTCTAAACAAATCAGTTTAAATGTCAGCCGTTCATTCAAACTATTAAAGTCTAAATTAAGTATTTGTGATGCTAGAGGGTGCTAGAGGACTCCGATTGAGCTAATTTTTTTAGATATGATCCAAATTGTATAAATAACATACATATAAAAAAATCAGCTCATTTGGACAACTTTAAAAAACTAAATAAAACACAAAATCGAAAAGCTTATTATGTGCCTTAGGGCACATGTTAAGAAAATCCATATATATATATATATATCTTATTTTATCTTCGCTTTGGAAGACTTTTCCATCTTTCTATGCTTTTATTTCATTTTTTTTTTGGGTCTCCTTTAAGACGGTGACCCAAATATGTCTGTTCCCTATGTGAAACAAAATGGGTCCTAAATAACTAAATAATCAATGTTTTGTTTTAGGGTGAGCGTGTGGGTGTGTCCATGTCATAACTAACATACGTGCGGTGGAACACACAACGATCCAACCAAAGAAATTAGTGACCAAAAAGAAATTCACTTCCAACAAACCACAAAAAAAAAAAAAATAGGAATTTGAAGTTTCAGTCTTTACAACACTTTACTTACTTCCATGAAAGTAAGAAAAACTAAAACACCCTTCACTTGAAAGGAATGAAGGAATCCCTCCCTTTACAATTACAAAAAGCACATCAACAGGAACCCAAAAAAAATGTCACTGTACACCAAGCAGAACTGCAGAAGAAACTTTACTTCAAGGTGTAGGGGGGTGTGGGTAGTAGATACATCTCCTTCTCTAATCAAACATACATCTGTACTATGACATATGAATTTTGTGTCCCCCACCAGTTATATATAGTAAGAGCAGCTGCATGCCCAACTAAGTGTATAGAGAGACGATGGATTATGCACAGTCAGTCCTTAACATCGGTAACACCTTCCGCAGAAATCTGAAACCGCGCTTCAGCTTCTGCTAAACATGGAGAGCTAATTACTTTACAGATGCGCTCCTCTGCCCTTCCCTTACGCAGTGCGAGCCTGTCATCATTCAGGTGTCGATAAAAATAAATAAATAAATAAATAAAAAGATGAAAATGAACATATTATTAGCATAGTTAAGCAGGTCAACGACTCATCGGAGTGAACAAACCTTGTAGTAGAAGCGTGTGCCATGATGTTCCCACCAATAGGCTTGATTTGTGGCCCAGCAAAGATGGCAGAACCATCAACTTGAGCAACAACTTGGTTGGTAATTACTACAGCCACACCAAACTACAACAAACCCAACTGGTACTTGTTAGAAACATCTTTTGAAAACTAATACAACACATACTCGAAGACCACAAGTAGCAGCATATGGAGGGCGAGCAGGACACAGTCAAATGGGGTTGACTGAACCAATTCAACAAAACAATCTTGACCACCCACACTGCTGTTTATAATGAAATATACTGAGCAGTTCCCATGAAAAGATATTTCCCCAGAGTCTAGAAAGTGAAAACATTAGGGTACCTCATCCGCCAACTTCTGAAGGCTTCTTAAGAACTTCGCAAGATGCATTTGTCTGGCTGACAATTCTCCCCTTCCAGAGAAATCTGTTCTATAAAGAGCTGTAGCACTGTCCACTATCATAAGAGCAAATCTGCACACCAGCGAAACCCATTGAGCAATTAATTGAGATGAGCACATGTTAAATCTTGGACAAGTCAACTAGATTAAGTTTTATTGATGCATCACTCCTAAGATCTTTCACTTATTAGGTTTATTTTATACTTTTTGCTATTCTATCAATGTCACAATACCTAACAGGTGCCATATGTGATAATTATTTGGGCTCAAGAAACTTGGTTTAACCTGATTGCCATCAGAAACACAAGTTCGAACGAAATCAAAGGTGAATCACAAAATGACTTTGGTTCTGCACCAAGCTCAATAGGAACATTACATGAAAGAGTTGCTTCTGCACAATCCAAGTTTCTATAGGTCTTCAAGTCCAAGGTAAATATTTAATCCTTCTACTTCTTCCTCTTCTTTTATAACAAATACAATGCTGTAACACAAGCTACATAATTGTGTTACCACTTACCAGGATACATACCCAACAAAATCAAATCAGTTTGCCCCAACTTTGAATCAACTGAGGAGCGAAAATGATTCTTGTTGTTGTTGTTGGGCTATTGCATGAGAGAAATGTGAATTTGACCAAAAGAACATTAACGTTAAGATTTTTGTTTCAGTTTATTTTTTGAGAGAGAAGAATAATACCTCGTCTCCACCATCATTGAGGCTGCTTCCAGCAGAAGCCTTGACTGATGATCAGTGTTATAAGCTCTAGCATAGGCTACATTCTCCAAAACATCAGCTCCATTCAGTCCAAACCTGCAAACATCAAAATAATTAAGTGATAGTTATGTAAAGCGAAACTTCCAAAGGCTAGCTGAATAACACCTGTCCGCAATCTGTAAGAGTCTTTGTGGCCTGAAAGTGCCCTCGGCGTCAATGTACATTGCTTTGCCCTCGCCACCCCCTTGATCCAGTGGAAGCTGAAATGTCATCATTTTTCATAAATTTTTCAGAGGAAGATTGATGTTTGAAAGAAAGGAACCTTGACTTGAAACTTGTCACGCTCAATAGGGCTTCACTAACCAAGCCATTGTTCTAAAAATTTCTTAGTCAATGTAATGGCTGACTCAAACACTTGTTCTAAATATTTCGAATTTTCGACCAATGTGGAAATATTACAAATAAGATAGATTTTTTCTGTTCTAACATTAAGAAGCATAACAACACATCAAAAGGCATATTATAATAAAAACTATATACATATAGACATAGAGTGTTGAAATAGGTTTATTGCGTTATGTTGTAAGCTGGTGCAAGTAACCTACAATCTTACATGCATGGAAATGATAATAATCATCAAATAACATAAAAGTGATTTAGAGAAGTACATGCAATTATGCAAACATGAAAAAGTCGCAACTATAGAGATATTGGCAACTATATTCTCCGTCCTAGTTGGGATCATCAACGAATTCATACCCAATTTAATGGACCATTGGTTATAAACTTAAATTTACATGATATTAGCTAATAGCCTAATATGTTGAGCCATCAGTTTGTTTTTTCTAATCTTTAGTTTTAAATAAATAAAATGCACATATAAAGCATATTTTAGTAAAGTACCTATTCTATCTATAGATATAATGACTTTTTCCCATTCCAAGTCATACATCTTTGTTTACAAAAATAGTATTGAAATATGTGATCTAAGGATAATACTAAGTTGGGGGGTGGGAAACTTGGAATATGATAATCCGTTGGGAAGGCATAATAAGCATGTTTCATCCATATGTTTCTTTTATTTTATATGGGATATTGTAACATGTTGGTTTTAATCCTTTATTAACCAAAAGTTCAGTTGAAATAAATAGTCCTTTTGTGATTTATATAAGAAATTGCAAGTTATATTTCGCCTCGGTTCCTTTGGAAATGGAAATTTTTAGAGACATGATCAAACTATGAGTAAAGCTGTCATACTTTACTCATTGGATTGACTGCTATTCGTATTTGATCAGGTGAAACAGCCAATGCTTTTCCAGTTGGTTTCAATGCTTTCAAACACACAAAGGGTGCATCAAACAATAAAAGTACAAAAAATCTAAAAACAAACCACTTTAAAAGAAGAATAAGGAAATGAAAAACGATGAACTCTTACTTGACAAGTGACGCACAGGGTGTGACACAACTGAGTCTTTCCAGAGCGGAATTCACCATATATTTCGGTTATAGATCCAGTCTCAACTCCTCCTGTTAAATGCTTAGCCATGTAAGCAAAAATAATTTAGGAAAAATTTAAACTTTAGGTGGACAAAATGCTAGAACAAACCCTCATCATCTTCTATTAAATTTACCTTCTAAAATCTTGTCAAGTTCTCTCGATCCTGATGTTATCTGAATGATTTCAAGCCTCTGTGCATGTAGTTGGCTAGCACTAGTAAAACCCAAAGGAACCAGCTTTGACGCTGTTGTCAGTAAACCAGACAAACCGAACATGATTATTTTACTTTCATGGATAATATGAATATATGGACAAAACATAATAAACAAATAAACTGGGTCAAAAAAACTAAAAACAATTAAAAAGAAAAACACTAAACATATATACATTTTCGAAGACTCTAAGCATATATACAACATACCTGCTTCAATGATCTTGTCAACTTTAGCCTCACTAATTCCTTTTATTTGCAGCAAATCTTTCCTGGGAGAATATGCAACAGATTCTACTGTGCAGAGACCAGCATCTTTAAGCTTCTTTACATCAATGGAAGCTATCCCAGATGCCTTGAAGATAAAAGAGGCATGAATAAATTTAGTAGTCAATATTAGAAATGTAGTTAAAACATCCTTGCTTACCAAAAAAGAAATTACAAACAAAGAACAGCAATTTAAATGATAAAAAAAGAAATGCAAAGACAAATCAAACCCTTTATTCAAGATAGAAAGATCAGCCTAAACTACAGAAAATTAAATCTGAGTAACTGACTTTGCAATATAAGTGAAAAGATCCCAGTTTAGACTTCAGAAGGAAAACTGTAGTATATGGAAACAGGTATATGATGTCAATAAAATCAGTTCTCACAATCCTATCACAAGTAAACATCTCATACTTCTACAACTCAAACAGAAGCAGGTAAAAAAAAAAACAGGAACCATAACAGAACATTAAATGAAGAGGGATACGAAATTGAAAAGAAGAGAGAGAGAGAGAAAGAGAGAGAGAGAGAGAGAGAGAGAGAGAGAGAGAGAGAGAGAGAGAGGTGTATAAAACCTATTTCATTCCAAAATCAAGCAGCATAAATCTATATATATATATTAACGGGAATAATTGAGAAGCAAAACCCATTATTCGGCATAAAAAAAAAAACCCCTAATTCGAGCATGAAAAATGAGATGAACCCATCTTTAAGCATCCAAGACCTGCACCCTGGATTTCGTTTACAATGCGAACTATTGGACATAAAAAAGAAAACCCATTTGTGTCGTGGGAAGATAAAACCACCCGAACCTAAAGAACTCGAACATATGTCAGACCGACATTATTTTCAAGAAAAGCTCAAATCCAGAGTTGAAGGTGAGGATTACCCATTCTGGGCAACCAATCAAAAAAAAACGATAAACCCATTCTGGGTATGCTAGTGAACAAGAGAGCAATCCCTGAAAAATCCGAATTTGATCTGCAGCAGATAAAAGGAAGAATCTTTTTAAGTCTGGGGTTCGAAGAGAAGGGAAAAGGGGGGCGATACCTGGAGCTGTTCGACGGGGAAAGGGCCGTGTTGCATTTCTTCCATTTCTTCAGAATGTTCTGCTGCCATATTTTGCTGTCTCTGTTGCTGTTCCATTGCTGCAGCTGCCGCCATCGATCAAGGGTTCCTTCTTCTTCTTCTTCTTCTTTTGCTCTCTCTCTCTCTTGGTTTTCAAATGCGTCTCTGAGGCGCCAAAATGTATTTTATGATTGCGCAGCAAATTGGAGGGTTTTTTTAGAAGAGAAAGAAATAATGCTTGTCATGTAAGCTTCAGGACTTTCCCAGATTTAATATAATAAAAAGAAAAAAAAAAGTATTATAATGACCAAATAGCCCATGCAAATGCCGAATATGTCCCCTCGAGTTTAAGAGCATTGCTAGATTTTCAAGTGTCACAAATATTCATAGTCATAAAGAGTGGAGGTGGGGTTTTCGGATCATTTTGGCGTCACCATTGTTTTTATTGTTGGTAGAATACTAAAAAAAAATATGCTTTTTTCTCAATTACTCTTTAAAAATAGTGCAGAAAAGTTCGAACTCTAATGTTCAAACAACATCGTTAAACAGAGAATTGGAAAACATATTTGTGGTCAAACTATTTTGAGGGCTGGGGGATACCCATTAAAATTTTACTGTAAAATTGAGTTTTTTTTTTTTTTTTTTTTTTCAAAACCTTGGATACCTCTGAGTGTAGGATATAATTAGGGATGTCAATGGGTACCAATTTACTTGAAAACCGAATCGATATCGGAACCGTTTATTGCGGTTCCGAGACCTCATTTTGTGGATCTAAAATTAATTGGGTACCACCTATTTTGGATTCAATTAATTTCGGATCTATATCGGTTCTACCAACGGGTAGTCAGTTCCTTATAAATTTCATAATTTTATAGTATAGTTTAATCCACTTAGATTGAGATTTATGAAGACCCTCATGTCTCTCTTTCTAATTTTTTTTGTAACTAAAAAGGAAATCAATTGCTATTGTCCAAGAAATTTCATAATAAAGTTGGTTTTATGATCTATTGGAATACAAAAAACACAATATATACTTTTCATTGGTAGAAAAGGCAAAAAAAAAAATTTGAAAACGGGTATTGAGTACCCAATTGGTACTCGCAGCTCCTAGCGTTTCCAAAATAGGAACCGATAAGTACCGGAACCGCCTCTATATCATTGATACTGGTTCAGAATCCATTAGGATCCAATCAGGAACCGACCCATTGACAAAAAGAATGATTAATCTAAACCGTTAAAAAAATAAAAATAAATCATAATAGGTGTTGGGCAGCTTTCCAAAGTCCGAAACACCTCAGACTCAGTTTCAAATCTTGCCCCATAACAAACCGATTCTCGGATTTCGTTTTGGTATATTTGCAACGACAGTGCTAGGGTTACAGAAAAGGCTACAGAATTTACTAACAGAAGGCACAATTTACGGTGAGATTTATATTACTTTGAGATGAGGTGCAAATAACGAGGGTATATGAAACATATTGACTGTCGGATTTGCCTTCTGTAATAAATTCGGTAGGAATTTACTGTAACTCTAGCATTTCCGTATTTACATGTTTGCACTTCCAGGATCATGATCCCATTTATTTTCCTGTTTTTATTAACTTTGCATACTGAGCCCGTGGGTGGTCGAATAAAAAGATCCAGGATACACCCACCATATAGGAATAGAAAGGCTTTAAAAAGGCACCCCGTGCTTTAATTCAGGGCCCCCTTGTAGGACTCCGTCCGTCCTCGACCGGCTCTAAATGTACCTGCTGTGCCCTCATTGTCCTCAACAATAGTCAAAAACTATTCATAGCTCTCTGATTATTATTTATCCAACTTAATTGGGTGCCCCTTTTGTGCTTTCTTTTATGTTAAACTCAAATCATTGTTCTAATATATTGCAAATGGGTTCTTCATCATTTGTTTGAAACTCGTAGCCAAACGTTTTAACTTTCAATTAGAGGATTTAGTTGGGTGTTCGGATCAACTTGCACAGTGGTTCTATCTGCCTGATAATAGGGAAGGTATTATAGTTGAGTTTTAGCATAATCTATGACTAAATCAAGAAATCACTCACAGTGGTGGTTAGCTATTATTTTACCTGGGGAAGATTAGGCTATTTTTCACTTACCTGGGGGAGTTTTGGTTCTCCACGGATTTGCTTTTACTTCCAACTTCCTAGGTCTCCGGTTGTCTCCCCAACTCAATGCAAAATGGCTTGGAACAGAAATATAGTCACCAACTCACACAAAACCAAAAATTTCATGACAGACTTATAAGTTCCAGGGGGGTTTTATAAGCAGACCCCGCATCATCGAAAAAAAAAAAACATCAACTTCAAACGAAGCTTTTGTAACTTCTTTGTTTTCTTTTTTGTTCTTAAGTTCCACTGTAAAAACGTGGATGTGATTCATTTTATTGGATTCCCGCAGCTCAATATAAGTTAAAGAGTTTGGAACTAACAGGGTGAGGAGAGCTCAGTCATGGAACTCAGCCATGAACGCTTGGTGGAAGGCTGTCAGGCGGGAGACAATTGCAGGAATCTTGTCCTCTTGAGGCAGTATGGTGCATCTGATATGCCATGTCCCCGGAACCTTTCACAGAGAAAAAAAAACATACAAAGAGTTAATAGTCTTGCTAATAATATGGGGACGCCGACCCCCTAATAATACCAAAGTATTACAAACATGCTCATCGACCACACACAAACTCTATACATAGCTACAAAGTACAAGTGATGAAGAACATTCACCTGCCCAAAGCCAGATCCAGGAACTACAACGACCCCAGTGGCTTCAAGGAGGCGGCGAGCATAGAATGCATCTGGGGCTGTTTTTGCAGCTTCTGCAGCTTCAATTGCCTTTCGAGGCAGGTGGAGACGCGGAAAAAGATACATGGCTCCTTCTGCTTTGTTGCACGTAACACCTTCTAAGCTGTTGAAAGCATCTTCTAGTGTCTGAGTTCAAGAGGAGTTCAGATTAGAAAAAAATATGCTAGGTATGGTATGTTTCACATGCAAGTTATCACTGAATTAAAACTGCAATGATTAGGAGTCGGAAATAATTGATTGTAACTCACAGTAAAAGAAAAGAATCACACTGGTAAAAATTAGACTAACGAATTGGTTCTCGGCTAAGGTAACCCGAAATTGCTCCAAACGAATATTCTTGGCAAAGTTTCTAATGAATTGGAGGAATTCAGAACCAGACCATTCTTTTAGCAACTTCATTTGATTCAGTTGACCAGGTTGAGTACAAGTTCAATATGGCCCAGACCTTTGGGAAAGTTCCAACTTGAAGACCAGTTTTCAAACATCAGTGTAAATATTAGTAACCTGCACTCCTATTTGTACCAATACATTTTGTTTGTCTTTATGACTGACGTTATTGAATCAATAGAATGATTCATTTGTTTAACCAACCTGTGCACGCCTTGCTAGAGACGAGAGAATTCCATCTTTCTCCGCTGAATAAGATTCATAGGATTCATCTCCAACCTGCAAAGAGTTCTTTCAGTTAGTATGTTGCCATCAAATACTGAGGGGAAAAAATGGAAAGCTAAGCCAATTGATATATTATTCTTGGATCACTTCAGTTTCGACTATGGATGATTAAGTTTTCTAGGGACATTTCAAACAACACAAAATCTAATTAAACTGATTAAAAAGGAACAAAAAAATCTGACTGGATGATTCAAAACCCTTATAGGTAACGCAATGAAGTATCTCAAAGTTGGGTCGCAATGCCATACGAATGTTAATCCTCAAGATTGGATGCTGAGAATAAATAAAGCAATATCGACAGAGAGGAATACACCTTTGGTGGGTTCATGACAAGGCTTGCAAGAATTTGTCCGGAGATGTTTGAACAAAGGTTTACTGATGCCACCTTGTAAATCTGTTCCCTGACATCAGCACTGAAACCTGTAACCTCCATATAACCGCCTCTTTTGCCACATTCCCCATAGTAACCTTGCGATTAGAAAATAGTCTTTAGTTCTAGAACTTAACAATTTCTTTTATTTTTGATTCATAACAAGGGGCCATACCTTTAGAAACTGACTGAAAAGATATTAGTGAAATGTCCTCCTCACCATACCCCATTGACCTAGAAACCTTCTTAAATGAGTGAAAGCTCTTGTCCGCAACATAAACATTTTCTTGGTAGACCTGTAAAAATACAAGTTAGCAAACATGCAATAATAGCCAAGTGGCCATTCTGATGCAAAGCCCAGTTGATTTGGAAGTCAGTCAAATTGGTCTGACCAGGATTCCAGGTGCCAGTTGAAGTCCAGATTTATAAATGTGGGCCAAGTAATAATAAGTTCAGCTGATAATAAATATGGGTTAGATCTGAAATTTTTCTAGCCATTGCAAATGATTGTGTACACTTGGAAAGAGTAGCCATTTAGAACTGAACCTCTTAATAAATAGCTACCTCATCTGCGAGAAGAACCAGGTTTTCCTTCTTGCAGAATTCCACAATTGCCCGCTGGTTGTCCTCAGCAAGTACCTGCAGGCATCAATAAGAATATAAAAAATTCCTAAAAAAAACAGCACCAAAACTTAGAAAATAAACAAGAGGGACTCATCAAGGAAGCTTTACTCAAGGGGAAACAAGATAGAAAATTTTGGCTGCTTTTTCCTATGGTAACCACAATAAGCTAATGTATGGAAAGAAACTTATTATTGCTATACCTGACCAGTTGGGTTGCCTGGATTTATCACTACCAAGGCCCTAACAGTAATGCCCTTGGACTTGGCAGCTTCTAATTGTTTCTTAAGCTCAGAAACCTCCAATCCCCACCCCGTCGCTTCATCGAGATAGTAAGGCACCTGAAAACACCAATTCAACCATAACTAAGTTAATACTTGACTAATCCTAATAAATTCAAATCTTGGATTTCACTAAATTCAGATTCAAACACACACAAAAAAAAAACGATTTGATATTGGTCCTAGAAATGAGACTTCCATGTACTATCAAACTTGGCCAAGCCAGTCACGAATTCAAACTTCAAGTTTGCACTTAGTAAACAGAAAGAAACCGACTAGTTGAGTAGCGAGTAGCCCAGCTGGATTTACATTTAACTTCTAAGTAATGCTCTTATATAATTTAAATTTATAAACATACAAGAGTGCCACCATGGAGAGCAATCGAGGCGGAGTACAGAGGGTACTGAGGAATGGGGCAAAGAATGCCATCTTTCTCCGATCTTATTAATAACTGCATCATCATATGGACCTGAGAAGCAAAAAAGGAAACAACATTGATGGGTTTTTTTCTTTTTTTTCTCCTCCAATTTACGTTATAAAATCCAGGAGTTGTAAGATCGAAGGTTACTGCAGGGCTTGCACCATCAGTGAGAAAAATGTCATTTGGATCAGCAGGAAAACCATCCCGAGCAGCAATTCCAGCTGCGATTGAATCACGTAAGCCCTTAACACCCTGATAATGGCAAAGCAGGAAACAAGCACCATATATCACATGAGCAAAGCATTACAACAACCAAACCTAGTTGCAAGAGGGAATAAAGAACGTTCCATTACCTGACTGTGACTATAAGCACCTGTTGCTCTTCCTGGAATCTGATCTAGAATCTTCCAAGCTCGCTCTATGGCATCCGCACTGCAACAAAACATACAAAAAATAAGGGTTTCGTAGAGACTGTGACATTGCTAGAAAGGACCTAAATAAAAGAAAGAAAAAGAAAACAAATTAAAACTCATTAAGGATTCCAATTAGATGAAAAATGAAGCAAAATTAGAGCTCGTCTCGGAGCTCATCTCGTGAAGTTTAATTAGTTTTTAGCTGGTTTATTATTAGTGCGAGGTCTGTTGCCTGTGAAAATATGATTAGATGAGCGCCGATAAAGAAATGTCTTTTCCAAATTCCAACTAGATCTTGAAATCATAGGCAATACTATGTTAACCAAACACCTTACTGAAGGTATAACTCGAATGGCAGGACTAATCAGAATTTTGAAAAGTTGTTTATCCTGTCCTCCAATGTTTCATGTTTTCAACTACTTGATTAGGATTCAAACCTAGATGATACCAGAAAAACGTATATTTCAATGTCTGTTGCTAAAGATATGAACAATTCTATATATTACCTGAGGTAGAACCAGAAATTATAAAGCAGATTTTGCACTGCCCCTCTATATTATTGACACAAAACCTGTAAAAAGCTGAGCTGAAAGCATGGTTCCATACCATCAAGCGCAAGCTTTTCATTTATATTAGAAGAGACACTTTATACATTAAAGGCTTAGCTGAACACCACTTCCCAAATTCTAATCTAAATAAACTCTCGGATGTTCTCCTTCATGCTTTACAAATTGGAAAGACTGTAAACTCATTGTTTGCAAAAACTTCCATCTACCTTGATGAGAATAGTCCCACATGGGTTATGAGAGCCTAACAAACCCAATATATAATGATCATGGGTCACACCATTCATTGCCAATTGGTTTTGAGTTGGATGCCCACAAACTTAATATGGTATCAGAGTGCAGGCCCACACGTGATAGGCCCAACGGCCACACGTGTTCCCCGTCACCCAAAAAGAATTCCACGTGTTAGGCGCAAAAGAACGACACACGTGAGGGGCCGTGATGAGAATAGTCCCACATGGGATATGAGAGCCTAACAAACCCAATATATAATGATCCTGGGTCACACCATTCATTGCCAATTGGTTTTGAGTTGGATGCCCACAAACTTAATATGTTAAAAACTTAAAATAAAAAAATCTTATTCCAATTCAATAATCAAAATTCTCTAATACAATTTATTTATAGACAAACATAAGAAACCCAAAATAACTAGGAAACCCAAAATAGAAACAACTAGGAAACCTTGTTAGAATAAACTAGGAAACTTAAACAAAGTAGGAAACTAACTAGTGGTTGAACTTAGAAAGTTACTAAAACAAAAGCACTGTTCACGTGGTACTATTCACGTGAACAGTAACCAATATAAACTTCTAACACTCCCCCTCAAGCTGGAACATAGAGGTTAAGCATGCCCAGCTTGCCACAATGAGTAGAAACCGAGCACGAGCAAAAGACTTTGTCAAACATCTTCAAATAGATCTTCACATATCCTTAAACTGGAGCAAAAAAACTTGAACTGCCTTGATAGACCTTTAGATCTTCCACTGATCAACACGAACACATCACACACTTCCAGCACATTCTCCAATACTCCCCCCTTACAATAAAAGTTATCACCTTCAAGCTTCAAGCAACAACCATGGAATCTCGTACCCAAACACACAAACATAAACAGCCACGGGTACACTTGCCTCGGGCAAAGCCAACTAGTATCACTTATTAGGGCAACACACACAACCAACAACCAATAGTATCACTTACTTTGGCATAAACACTTGCTCCTCAACTTGAGAGAGCACACAAACGGGGAACAAAGATCTATAGTATTGCATGAGACTTGATCCAAACCAACAAACAAGTAGCAACATAATTTCTAGGGGGTGGAGGTTGTTGATGATGATGGTCTCCCAATTTTGTAAATATGAAAACCCAAATATTAGGGTTTTACAAAACCAGTTGGAGAAGATCCAAAACGTCAAACAAACACAACTTAATAAGGGAGACCTACTTGTAGATGATCCAAAAACAGCAAACGAACACCAACCATTGATGAAGATCCACTTAGAGAAGGGGATGTCACACCATCTTTTTTTTGAGAAAAATCTGTAGAAATCTAATCCTAAGCTTGAAACCCAATTCCTCCGCACCAGTTTCTAAAAAAAATAGCAAAACAAAACTTCCACCTTATGTAACATGATGAGAATCATAGTTTTAAAATCGCATATCGTATCGCGTATCGGAACCCCAAATTTAAGATACGCATATCGTATCGAATATCGTATATCGTAAGATACGTAAATACCGTGCAAAAATTTGATATGGGGTGAGAGAGTAAGTTAGGTGCAATTATAATGTCTCTTTTTAAAATACTAATGTAATGTTTTAAAATGAAAGAGGGTATTTTTTTTAATTGAAGCAGAAACCAGGGACTTAATACAAAAAAACACTAAATAAAGGGATTAATAGATAACAAAAAAGGGATTGTTTAAAGAGAGATAGGTTAGAATACTTTATTTTTATACTTTTTGGGGAGAGATTTATTCTCCGAGTCTCAGCTATTGAAGAGAATAGCATGACAATGAAGAAGATGGTTCCTGGCGAGTTCAGGTATGTCCAATCTTCTCTCTCTCTCTCTCTCTCTCTCTCTCTCTCTCTCTCTCTCTCTCTC
>MVGT01002328.1:62289-86170 GCA_002174775.1 Macleaya cordata | reverse complement strand
TTCTTCTGCTCTAATAATAATATCATCTAATAATAGGAATTGAAAAAGTAGTACCTTTGGATTAATGGTTTCAACAGTAACAGGAGGAGTTGACATCGTCGTAGAATAATAATAATAATAAGATGAAGAAGAAGAAGGAAGAGGAGTAGTAGTAGTAGTAGTAGTAGTAGTTGAAGGGGAAAATCGAGATGGTGAAGAAGAAGAAGAAGAAGAAGAAGAGAGTAGTGATCTTCTGTTATTAATATTAGAAGAAGAAGAAGAAGAAGATTTGAGAAGATTTCTTGCTCGTTCCGCCACGAACCTCCGCATCTTCAAAATCTGTGTGCTGTGGGGGGTTTTATTAAGCAAGGAAAGGAATATCAGAATATGAACAAATGGATCAGAATAGACTCGGAGACTTTCCACGAAACTGATCCCCCCACCCAATTAATTCGCGACACGTTCCAAAATCTGACTCTCTTTCACAAAATTGACAAAAAAAAAAAATGAAACTTGACAGATTTTGATTGTCGTTCCTGGTGACGCCCACAGAAATGCGTTTAAGTCTTTCAGCCCCTCTCTCTCTTCTTCACTCTCTCTTCTTCCCTTTTCTTCGTTTTGGAAAAATAAAAAAAAGGCAACATCTGAATTACTTTATGGTACGGAAATGATAGACTTATAGCAAATTTCTACAAGAGGGAGGTTATTGCACCCCCTCTTAGAACGCCCTTTATAACGCCCCCTCCTGTGGGGCCCATATGCAATGCATCTAGGAGCTGATTTTTTTGGGATGTTCTTCTCAATATGTATATCATCATATTAAAAAATCAGTTCGTTTTAAAACTTTTAACCCCCTCAAATTACTTCTTAAAAATTGATAACTATTTGACCCCTCAAATTGTTACAAAATACTTACTAATTTTCAAAGGTTAATTTGAAGGGTTTAGAAGTTTTAGAACGAACTGATTTTTTAATATGATGATAAGCATATTAAGATGAACATCCCACAAAAAAATCAGCCCCTGAATGCATCGCATATGTGCCCCACAGGAGGGGGCGTTATAAGGGGGCGTTCTAAGAGGGGTGCAATAACCTCCCTCTTTCTACAGATGGTTAATCCGGTCAATATGTTTCACATACCCTCGTAATTCACACCCCATCTCTGAGTGATGTGAATCTCACCGTAAATTGTGCCTTTCATATCAAATTATGCAACTTTTTTTTGTAACCCTAGCACTCCCGGTATATATAATGAAAAATGTTAAACTTACTCTATTTCCTACTGCAAAAGTCATCCCAAGATTCTCAAATAATCTCACACCTCTCATGATTAGTGACTGGGTTATGCAAAAAGCATACATAAAACTTATGCAAATTATAATGTTATGCAAAAAGCATGCATAAAACTTATGCAAATTATAATTTGCATACTTAAAAACAATGCAAATTATAATTTGCATAGGCCTTTTTTTTGTAACTGGGTTATGCAAACAGATTGTATACATAAAAACCTATGCAAATTATAATTTGCATACTTAAAAAGAATGTAAATTATAATTTGCATAGGCATTTTTTTCTTTTTTTTGTTACTGGGTTATGCAAACAGTTTGCAGACATAAAAATCTATGCAAATTATAATTTGCATAAGCGTTTTTTTTTTAATACATGGATTATGCAAACAGATTACATAGATAAAAACATATGCAAATTATAATTTGCATATTTAAAAACCGTGCAAATTATAATTTGCATAGGTGTTTTTAAATACTTTTGAGCATCTGCACTTTTCAAAGCCTATATGCAAACAAATTGCATAAGAAAAAAATCGAAAAACTACTTTTTAAATAATGCAAACTATAATGTGCATACAATTATTTAAGTTTTTAGCTTGTTAAATGGTTTTTTTTTTTAAATTTAGTATTCATGTCTGATCTTGTTTTAAAGATCTTGAAAAATACTTTACAATGGTATAAAATTTGGTCAAATCCGATTTATATTTTGAAAGTTATAGCCATTTTTATATTAAAATTCGTTAATTGGATTTGCTAACGTACCATCGTTATTGAGCAGATGGTTTTTTCATTTTTTTGTATCGTGTTAACATGTGCCGAGGACTGTCCGTGCATTAAAAAAAAAAGTTATCCTCCACGTCAGTTTTCTTCCCATGCAAGGGCATCCTACTCATTTTCCGTTACATCATTCACACCAAAATCAAATCCATTTTTTTCTAGATCACATCATTTTCAAATCATGTAAATTCGTCAAAATTTAGTTGATTTATGAACTGATTTTTTTTTTTTCTAAATAGATCATTCTCACATCCTCATGCATGTCATTGCCATGTATGCTATATATGTGAGCACAACATCACTCTAACCACAAACCTAACTCGTAGTAATCTTTTAACATAAAAAATAAGGGCATTACTACAGGGACACCAGATTTTGACACCAAAGATTACATCTGCTTATTTTATTCATTAGAAACCAATCATAACAGTTGCTGAAAAAACATTAATTCTATTTTAACTCTTTATACCACTTTTAAAAAGCAGATGTAATATTTTGATGTCAAAATTTGGTGGTATTCTAGCAAAACTGAAAAAATAAAAGGAGCTTCAATTCATTTTGGCTACTTATAAACTGCTCAATTGACCCCACAATGACATTGATTGTGTGTCTATATACGTGCCTCCAGGCTCCATTCAACACACGTCTTTTGCAACTTTTAACAACAATTACAAAAAATAAATAAAAAAACCATCATTTTCTTCACAAATTGCAAAGTGCCTCTCTTTCTTTTTTTAAATGTTGCAATTTCTAATGTTCACTCACTTCTTTCATATAATATGCTTACACTTGTTCGTAGGTAGATGAGCCATACATCCTTCCATAGAAAAAAAAACCACTTAAAGGTTGTTTAGCAGCATAATAATAAGTAACTTTTCTATTTATATAGGTCAAAAAGTAGAAAAGCATATATGGAATGCAAAAATAAAATGACTTATATAAGTAGAAAAGTTTCTTTTATCCAAAGCAAAAAAACTTTGCTTTTGACTTGTGAGAAGTTATTTTTACCTCGAGTTATCGATAAGTTTATCTTTTTCTCTCTTAAATAATTAATGGTGTCCAACAAACTACTAACTTATTTAAGTTAGTACTTTGCCATATAAACTTCTATTAACTTTTGACTTCTCAAAAAGTAAAAGTGCTTCTATGAGAAGCATAAGCAATTTTACTTATAGTTGCCAAACAACCTCTTAAGAAAAGTAAAAAAGTTTGTATAGTAACATTTTTTCAAACTGACTTCTAGAATAAAAAAAGTTACTTCTTTTTTGAGCAATTTTTTTTTGCTTTTTAACTTCTTAGAAGTTGCTTCTCCTCGAGTACCGTGTAACAACTAATAACTCATTATTTTTTTAAACTTATAAGTCAATAATTTACCATACAAACTTCTCCTTATATTTTAAGTCCTTCAGTGCACATTAGTAAAAAAAAAGCCCACGTGAAATAACGGAAAACTCATTCTGCTAATGTTATTTTTGATAGTTGGCAGAGAGAGAAACTTTTTCATTTTATATCAATTTTAACGTAAAAATGACCATAACTTTTAAAATAAGTTAGAGTTGGATAAAAATTTTATGGTTTGAAAGCATTTTTCAAGATCTTTTAAACGATATCACTCATGGATACTAAATTTGAAGAAAAAAAAATCACTCACGAAGCTAATGCAAACCTAGATATACATACATTAGTGAGAATGCAATCCCAAATCTGCATACAATTTTCATAATTTGCATATAGTAGTTAAGTTTGCACAAATGGGATCCTACATTTTAATTTTCTTATTATACATGAACTTCAATATTTTACTTGACATCAAAACATGCAAATACATAATGCATATAGAATAAAAAAAAAGTGCAGAAACTTAAAATTTCAAAAACTAATCATGCAAATTAACTTGCATATATATAAGGTTTTCAACTATTCATTTTAGGTTCAACAATACATCAACGAACATCAAGCAAGCAAATTTGAAATGTATATAGGCTTACAAAAGTGCAAATGCTTAAATTTAAAGAAAATAAACAATGCAAATTATAACTTGCATCTCGCTTGGGTATGCAACCTGAGTTTGCAAAGTCATATTACTTTTTCTTTTTGAATTTAGCATTATTGTCAGATCTTGTTTTGAAGATCTTGAAAAAATATCTCCAAAAATATAAGTTTTGTCAAAAACTGATATGTAGATTAAATTATATAACTGGAATACCCCTTCGAAGTAGTTATTTCATTAGATGGCCTGACTCTTTATCAAATGGTAAAAATACCCTTGCATTGAATGGAAAACAATTTTACCTTGAGGTTTCCAATTTATCTAAAGATAGTATTATTTCAATATGTAGAAATCTGCATTCACCTATGAATTCAGTTATTTCAGTTTCGTTCATACCAGTGTAACTAGGATAATGCTAAACTTAAAGCAAAATCCTACAAAATTTTCTACCGAAAGCTAATCCCATGGTGGAACTATTTTTTATATATCATCGTGGTTCACGTCCATCTTAAAGTGATATGCATCCACCATAGATTGCGTCCTTGCTAGAAAATTCTGTAGGCTTTTCGGTAAGCCTAGCATCACCGGTGTAACTATTTAGAAAATCCTAATAAAAAGATATTCTTGATTACAGAATCGCATAAAAATTTCAAAATTAAGATGAGAGGTTAAACTAAAAATAAGGAATGAAGTAGAAGATGGCGATAGAATTATACGAGTGTGAGATTCATAAAATAAATTTAAATTGTCTATTCTTTTGGTTTCCTACTCAAATTCTCAATGAAAAATTCGATGCAAGTGCGTAACTCTCTCTATCTCAAAAGATGTATTCCCTTTATAAATCAAGATATTTTAGTAGACCTAATTACTATATATATATATATATATATATATATATATATATATATTAATCTTTTACTTTCTTTATAAATGTAGATGTTTTTCTTTTCTTTTTTTTATTTGAAAACTTAATAAAAAAATATTTTCAAATATGTATTCACTCAAAAAATTGTTATGTTTCTAACTACAATTTTCTTTTGCATATGCAAGATTAGGCTGGATACGGCATTAGAATTTCAAATACTACAAACATAGATTGGTGGAAGAAATTACTAAATTTTTTATTTAAAATAGATTTCCTAATCATGTTATTTTGTGTAATTTTATTATATTTTAAAAAAAAATGTATTTAACTTGAATATTGAAATTTTACCCTTAGATAATGCAATTTATTAATTTATTTAGAATACAAAATAATACATTTTAAAAAAATTAATGGCAAATATGCGCTATGCACGCGCTTGCCTTAGAGCTTGTGTAGATTAAATGTTATAGCATTTTGAAGTTTAAGACATTTTTTGTTTCTATCTTCGCCACATCACCACTACCCATAAATAAAATAGTTGAAGAATGCACATTTTATTTCACAGTAGAGTAGCTTAGGTACGCAAAATTTGAATTTTAAAAAAGGGATAATGGCCAAAACATCCAATATATAATTTTTTTAATCCATTTAGTACACAAGATTTTTAATAAAACTGAAATACCTTTTTTAAAGCTTTTTGAATATGTTTAGTCTTTTTAAACTTTTCTAAATCTATTTAGTCCATTTCTTCTTTTTTAATGTTCCTATTTTACCGTTATTATAATTGTCAATTACTTTTTTATCTTTTTCAAACTTGTACAGCTGTATGAGAGAGAAATGTAGTTATCTTTTTAATTTTTAAACTTTAAAATGTTATATCTCTTTAACTAAAATTCAGATTTTGACAAAATTTATATATTTAGAAAATACTTTTTGAGATCTTTGAAACTAGACCAGTCAAGAATGGTTTTCGAAAAAAAAAATCACAAAATTTATGCAAAAACGTTTTTGCATATGCTAAATCATTATGTGAAATATTTTTGCATAAATCTATGCTAAATCATCTGTGAAACATGATTTTGCATAGTTCCTACAAAATTATTTTTGTATAATTCATGCAAAAACGTTTTTGCATGGACCATTCATGCAAAAACGTTTTTGCATAGATCATAGATTTATGTTGAATTTTTTATTCGTCTCTCTTCATCTCTTTCTCTTATTATCCTCTTCTTTCTCTTTCCTTTCTTTTCTCTCTCTCTCTTAGGTCCCTCTCTTCTCTCTATCTTCTCTTTTCCTTCTTTTCTCTCTTTCTCCTTTCTCTTTTTTTTCCTAATCAGATCTTTCCCTATTTCTCTCTTATTCTCTTCCTCAAATTGTAGGATCTGATGAGCAGAGATATCTTGAAAGATACTAGTACTTGGAAGTTGAAGTACTAGTGTGTTCGACTCCCCTTAATTAATTAGCCAGGGTAACTAACTATCAGAGATTTGTCGCAAGAGAGAGAAAATGGTAAAGTGGGGTTGTACGTGGTGAAAGAAGGGAAGAACAGGTGGAAGAGCAGATCTAAAAAATAAATTAGTTAAAAGATAGATCTGTCCAAATTTTATTTTTGGACTAAATAGACTCATATAAAATTTGGTGGACTAAACAGACGAAAGACCATAGGTGCCAAAATAATAAGAGTGCACGTCCTGTCTGTGAAATCTAAAATAAAAGGAGTGGTGTCCCCTCCATTAAGTGTTGAATTAATTGGTTTGAACATGTACATCAAGAAATTGGGATAAATACAAATTTTTAAGTTTTTTTTGGTAGAAACAGGGGAAGCAAATGTATCATATCTGTCATATAATGAGTGTTTATATGGTAAAAATTTTAAAAAAAAAACTTCATCCCTAATATAGAGAAACAATACCGAAAAAAAATATAATATAACAAAAGAATTAATTTTCAAAATTATAAACTTATCCCGTTTTAATTAGATTACAAGAAAGAAAGAAAAAAAAAACTTGAATAGAAGGAGAATAAATAATACAAAAACGTAAGTGGGGTCCTCCCATCCAGCTTGACGTGAATTTCGAGACAAATAGTTTTGTGGAAGAAAAGCCAAGAGTCAACGAAGGCAAACAATTAATTAATTAATTAATTACCGGTGAAGAAGAGGGGGAAGTTGGAGATCCCGGAGAATGACGGGGATGTTGGAGATGATGGCTAAGCTGTTGCTGGTGTACTCCCTGGCGTTTTTCATTGCCGTCTTCGTCTCCTCCGGGATATTATTATTATTATTATTATTACTATTAGTATTGCCTGAATTATCAACATCCATCATCATCATTTCTTCCAAACTATCCAAGCAGGTATCTTGATCTGTGAGGGCACCGCTGAGCCATGTCCTTATGTCGCTGATCTTCGATGCCGCCGATAACATATTCTTATCTCCACCACCAGCTTCCATTGAGGAAATCGAGGTCTCGACTTTATCCACGGCGTCCTCCACCAGGCTCCGGCAGTCGCGCAAGGCGGCTTCAATCTTCATGCGAATATCTTCTTCTTCTTTATTATTATTAATTACCTTATAATAATTGACCTTCTTCATCTTCAACTTCAAGGGGATCGTGGAAGTGAGGTTGGAGAGCTCCTTAAGGGCGATCGACAAAGACAGCCTGAATATTCCCTCTACATCATGATGATCTGCACCACCTCCGGCATCTCTGGAGGAGGAAGCCGCCTCCTGCTGCTGCTGCTGCTGCTGCTGGTGCTGCTGCAGCAGTGAAGAGACGCAAGATTTTGGGTAGTGGGTCACACTACAGACTGTCTTGATCATCCTGGAGTCATCGTCGGCTGCTGCTGCTGTTGATGATGATGATGGGGTTTTGGCGGTAGTGTTGGTGTTGTGGATGATATTGAGGGATCCAGCTGCTGCCACCGCACTGATGATCACCGCCGCTAAAACAATTGCAGAGACGACAATGATCAAAATTAGAGAAGAACGCTTCAATTGGGGGTTGGTCTTATTAATAAAATGGTTGTTATTATTATTATTAATATTATTGCGGCGACTAATTAAGGAGGAGTGGGGGATGTGGTGGTGGTCGTCTACTTTTCTGTAACCCTTGAGAGAGTTGATGGACATGGAATCCATAATTTGGATCACCTATCTTCTAGCACTCTAGCAGCAGCAGCAGCCGCCTCTCAGATCCATTCCTAGCTAGCTAATAATTAAGCTAAAATTTCTGCCCTTATTTGCTATGTCGATTGATTGGTCAATTAAAAGAGGAAGGAAGGACGAAGGAAGGTGAGCGAGCTAATTAATATTCTGTTTTTTATTTTTTATTTTTATTCTTTTTATATGGAGGTTATCACAGGAACCTTGTGAGATGATTCCTCCTTCATTAATTAACTTTCTTAATTATATTTTCTATTTAATTAGAGGGACTTATATATATAGACTCTTGAATATGACAAACGTTGAGAAAATTTGACAAAGTCTACGGACTTTTGCATAATCTTGCAGAGTCCACGTATTTGTAGTGACAAAAGTTCATGGACTTGTATTGATAGGGTCTACGGACTTCTATAGATTTTTGAGGACTTTAAATAATAAAATCCACATATTTTTATAGACTAGCTTGTATAATCAAATAAAATAACTATTGATTATTAATAAGTAAAAATGATTCCCATTGTGATAAACAAAATTAATCATTAAACTAAATTATTAATTATTAATTATTAAAATTAATATTTATAACGAATCATTATAAATAATATGATTATATTAATAAGTATTAANTGCACCTAATAAACAAAACTTAACAAAAAAAAACACACACAAGTAGAAGTGGTTCAATGCTTGTTGTAAAAAAAATTCCCTATACTCTATTAATTTAATAAAAGAGATCAATTTTTTTTGAAATAACTCATGATATATAATCTTCCTGTTCTCCAAACCCTAATTTTCATCTCATCTTTTCTCTCAAAACCCTAGAACTTTTAGTTTACCCAGTGCAGAAATTATTGTTATCATTATTTGTTATTAATTATAATTATTAATAAATTATTATCATTATGATTTATTAATAATTAATCATTATTATTACGAGCCCCCACACACGCGCGTGTGCGTTGGCTATCCATCCTTCCCCACACGCGTGTGGTTTGGATGTCCAAACGCGCTACGCCCGTTGCCCCCACCAATAAATTCAATTTGCCATTTCACACGCGCGTGTGAGTTGGCAAAATGTTGCGCGTTATAAATAAATCGAGTATAATTATTATAAAAATAAGATCGTATGTGGGCCCACTTAGATATGAACTATGATCCGATATGATGAGAAGATCGTGGTCACAAAAAATCAATACTTAGATCTATTCTATGCCACCCCACTGACAAGTGTAAGAGGGGTATAAATAAATAATAGCATGGACACAAATGAGATTTAAAAAATTGATGAAAAAAAAGAGAGGATGGACACCGTGGTCCTCCTTGCTTTTTTCTCTCTCTTTCTTTCTTTTTCTTTCTTTTTTTCTCTCTCTTTCTTTTTCTATTTCTTTTATATCCTTCATTTTCTCTTTTTTTCCTCTTTCCAGAAAAATCTATGGCTGGGTTTTAATAAAAAACAAGGGTATTTTTGAAAAATAGAAAAGGGCACGCATGTCTTTGAATGAAGCCGCAATGTAACTCGGCTCGATCCACGACTCTGCTCAGACGGCTCCATTTTCTCTCTTTCTCTTTCCTCTTTTTTTCCCTATGCCGCTTGGCTTGGCTCCGCTGGCTCGAGCTAGGGGTGGGACTTGGGTTGGGTCAACCCGACCAACCCGAACCCGATCCGGTATTTGGACAAGCATGGGCGAAGGTTGCTGGGCATTTGGGCAAGTATGGACATTATTTTACCAACCCGTAGTTAAATTTGGGCAAGCGTGGGCATAGATAATTTCTAACCCAAGAAACCCGCCTAACCCGAGAAACTTATATATATATATATATTAAGATTTAAATTGATTTTTAACATGGAAATATGTGACCAGAAAAAGAAAACTCTAATTTTATCAAGTATTTTGAAAAATATAAATTGATAAATATATTAAGTTACTAATATAGGGTGGAGGTATTAAGACCCAAAAAAAAACTTTCCTTTTGTCTCATTATTTGTAAAGTAAAATTATAATATTATTTAATAAGTAAAACTCAAAATAGTATAAAGACAATTATGGATTTAGATTTTGTTGTTACTGTATTTTGTTTAAATTTTTCATTTATTATGTAAGTAGATTGTTAGTTTATTTATCTTTTTAAACTATGAAGGATATTTTATTTATTTAAATTTATTATTTATTTATTATTAATTTTTTGTATTAATAATTTCATTCAATCACCTAAATTTATTAAAACATAGGCAACCCGAAGAACCCAAGAAACCCACTCGGGTCATGTGTGGGTAAACTTCTTATAGGTTTTGTGGGTTCTATGGGCATTCTAGGCAAATGAGGTACAATGTGGGCATGGCATGTCCAAAGCCTCTAACCCGCCCAACCCGCCCGAATCCCACCCCTAGCTCGAGCAGCACTGTTTATCCCACCAAGCTGCATTATAATAGTTTAGATAGTAGAGAGAGGAGAGAGAAAGTCCATACAAATCTTACAATTTTGAAGAGGATTTGGGTGGTTCAAATTTTTTTCACAAATCTTAATAAAGTCCATGGAAATCCTTCAACTCACAAATCCACCATTTTGAAGTCCACAACTACCCACGTACATGAAATTTTTATGGACTTCATCAAGTTTACAACTACTAACATAGGAGTTCTATGGACTTTGATAAAGTCCACAACCCCCAATATGAGAGTTATATGGACTTCATCAAAGTCCCCAATCACATATCCCTAGATTTTATGAGTCCATAAGAGTCCATCTAAATCCTAATTGACTACCCATTTATAGGAAATTATCCTCATTACTCCGATTTATGACTTTGTCGTAGATTCTATCCATCTAGTAAATCCGTAATGAATGATCTTTGTTACAAAAGGAGAATTTTCTTTTTCATACCACATATTTTTATGCCTGACCAAATATCAGGTCGGGTTGGTCGATCAAGTTGTCCCACCCCTAGCTGATGGGGTTATAAATTTAGAACAATATGATTTTGGTAAGTATAATGTATGTGGTGAGGAGATAACCATCCCATAAAAAGAATAAAAAAAATAAAAAAATTACCCCTTGAATAATCTCCATGGAAAGAAGCAAGGCCCGAGGTCATTTGATGGCAATCACATCACATTGGCATGGGGCGGGTTCAATTTGGAATGATTATTATAGGGGATGATATTATGGCATACAAAAGGGATGGAGGGGATGCTAATTATTTGGGCCTTAAGCCCAAATGAAGAGACTTAATTTATAGTGTGTATTTGTTAGAGTTCGCTGTCCTAATATCAACCTCATAATATATCGTAACAAGTAGGGCTTCCACAATTAATCCAACCGTACGTACGTATAGATAACTACTCACTCAAGAGCTAGCGCAGTGATGGAACAATATCTATGCATTATATTGAAGAAAGAAATTGATGATTAATTTATAAACGCATCCAATGAATTGGATAAATGATCGATCGAGAACAATCATGCATGCATGCTTCATATATGGTATAGTCGGTCGGTCGGTCGGTCGGTCTTTCTTTAATTAATTTAATGGATGGATGGATGGATGATGTAGTCCTTGCAATTAATCTTGCTTGCATGCTAGATGACCAAACCTGCTGTGAATTTGACTCCTGTTGATGGCAGCCACGAGGTGCCATCAATGAACTGGGCCACTGTGAAATTATTAGCCTGACTTGACTCATTAATTGCATGAAAACCAGGCCATTGAACTCGTCCGCCCAGCCCAGCACCTGGCCCGTAATTCATGTACTCCCCATAATAGAGGGTATCCAGTGCGAAGTTCCCCTGCCACTCCAGCCAACCCTCTGGCCTTATCAAACTCCCCATGTACGACTGCATGAACACCGTCCTCGAGTACTGCTTCCACGGCCGCCCTAGGTACGTCTGGATCGTCGTCGTCGAGTTAACAATATCAGCCTGCTGCTGCTGGAGGAGGTCAGAATCGGCGGAGATGTTGGAGAATTGGATTGAGAATCCGGTGTTCTGGTTTGGATCCTTGCGGCCTTGGGCGGTAATGGAGTTCTTCTGGTCGGGGAGGGGCTTCCTGGCTAGGATTTGACAGTTCTGGAAGACGACGGCCCCGTTACCAAAGATGAAATCGACGGTGCCAGTGATTCGGCAGTCCCTGTAGAATTGGCGGAGGGAGTGGGCGTACAGGGTATCTTGGTATCCCCTGATCTCACATCTGTAGAAGGCTGACAGGTCTGAGTCGGATCGTAGTGCCACGGCTTGGTGCTTCACAGCTCCTGCTGTGTTCTCTATCGTTAAGTCCCTTGCTATAAATCCTCTCCCAGAAACCGCTGCAATTCCATTCAATATTCATTCATTTATATATTAATCAGTTTACAACTTTTATATATTTACACCACACCCACCGTTGATATTATTAATAAATATAATTAACTATACATATATTCGAGGCCCGTTCCTTGCATGTGACTGGTTCACAATAAAAATTGTCTCCATCAAATTAATTAATTTGTAACTAAGCAGCTAACTAGTTAGTGTATTATGCATGCATGGAATTAATTAATGATCGAACCCCATATTCACAATTAATTAAGATGATGATCATGAGATGCATATATATATATATATATATATACTTACCGAAAGTTGCAGACCTAAAGGTGGTCCAACCGTCAATGAAGCTCCGACTACCGGAAATGACAGTAGCGCCCATCCCATCACCGATCATCATCAGATTCCATTTCTTCTTCTTGATCTCCACATTCTCTACGTACACCCCTCTCTTTATATATATCACAAACCTGCGGCTACTATTGTTAGGAGATGCTAATACCGCATCCATGATCCTAGTGAAGTTCCCAGACCCATCAGCAGCCACCACAACATCCACAATAATATTTGGCGGCGTATTATTAGCCGCTGTGGTACCATTATTATTAGTACTACTGCTGTTGTTGTTGTTGTTGTTGTTGTTGTTGTTGTTGTTGTTGATCAGAGGAGGAGGAGGAACTTGCTCCAGCTGCAATAGCAGCCTCCTATCTCTGGTTTGCATCCATGACGGGAAATTATGATGGCTCCTGCTGCTTGATTGGACCACCTTATTTTTCGAATTCGATGTCCTCCTACCACCAAAAGAAGAAGAAGAAGAAGTACTCACTGCTGCTGCTGCTCGATGGTCATAATAATGATCATCATGACGTACCATGCCAAGAACGTCTGAGATCAGCGATGTAACATGTTTGAGTCCCCCTGCGATCAGATGCTTAACGAAACTACTACTGCTCTCAAACCCTTCGATGCAGGTGTCCTGATTCCCAAGTGCCGCACTCAACCACGACCTTAGATCATCTGATAATAGTCTACTACTTGATGATGATGATGATGACGACGACGAGGGTCTCCGCTTATTATTTTGCCCCTTGCCTCCCGTCCAAGTAGGCCACCCTGTCCCTGCAACTGCTGCACATATATATATTGGCGGTTAAAGGTTTTGGAAATGCCGCCATATGCCCACGCTATATATACCCTCCATATGGTATGCCTATAAAACTTGCAAAACCCTTGAGGGTTTACCCGCGATAGTCCATGTAAATTTCTCGCTTCTTTGGCCAGAATGTCTAAGTTTCAATAAATTTAATTGATTGCATTAACTTATTAATATAAAAAAAATACTAATAAATAATAAATTTAACTAAACAAAATATCCTTCATGGTTTCAAAAAATAAGCAAGCTAACAATATATTTGTCCACGTGACAAATAAATTAAAGATGATTTCATAATCTTTCGAGTTTTACTTATTAAGTAATAAAAATCTTTTTGAGTTTACATAAAATAAGACACATGTAAGTTTTCTTTTTGGGTCTTAATATATACCTCTACCTCGGCCATATTAGTAATTTAATATATTTATCTATTTCTATCTTTTAAAATATTTTTTAGGTCCCATATTATTTCCATATTAGAAATTAATTAAATCTTTATATATTTATCTAGACGATGAGGAAATCATCGTAAAAAAACAGCCCTTAGATCAACTCTATATGACTCCCACGGGCAAGTGTAAACCAAGTGTAAACCAATAATGTATGCAAATAGACATAACCGATATTTGGAAAAACTTTTTTAATTAAAAAACAAAAAATAAAACCGTGTCTTTATGTCACATACATATGGAGTCCGGGCACTGTTCATATGCACGGCTCATGCGGCTCAAACTGAGACGCACTTTCTCACTCATCCTTTATCTTTCCTTCTTTATTCCAATTCGACTCGGCTTGAGCCGTACTGTTCATCCGGGTGAGCTTTATTAAATATTTTAGATAGCTGATCTCGTTTAAACTTTAACAAAATATATATCTCTATTATGCTTAATAGGGGATTCAATTGGCTCCCAACCCGCAGCTTATTAAAAAATCACATCCCGTTTATGCTCATTTACAGGATGCAATATTTACCCATCATTATTATATTATATTTTTCACTCACTTTATTCTTTTAATTATTAAAAATACCTTTGACTGTATAGTGCTAAACCTTCTTGATTTACTTAATTCTTTTAGTTCGGTTTCAGGCCAAATCATTAGCTTCAATAAATCAGGAATTTTCTTTAGTCCAAATATTCCAAACTAGTTTGGTAAGATGATGGTCATAATTCTAAAAGTTAGGAAAACCCAAAATGTGAGCCAATTATCGAATGCAGTCGGAACCGGCAAAGGTGCAACTGTAGAGGAAGAAGATCTTACCGAAAACCTAAAAGATAGACTACAAAGAAATGAAGAAGGCCTCATTTTTAGTAACAGAAATTAGAGAAGGTGAGGGACTAAAAAAAAACTGTACCTCTTTCTCTCTTTAGTTTCTCTTTCTCTCTCTAAACCCACAACAAAGACAGAGAGAGGGTAAGTTGGTGTGCATGTTACAGACAGCTCAACTACCAACTGGCAATTGGAGAATGAGGAAGACGATCTTCCTGGAAAAGAAGACTTTTGTCTTCTCACCGGAGAAGATGGGCAAAGTAGATGGAATCCGAGTGCTTGAAAGAGGGCGCGGATACTCAACCTGGATGGATTTCTCCATCAACATTGCTGAATGGCTAGCCGAAGTTATCTCGGAAGCTACCAAAACACCCAGGAACAAAACAGAGAGATGGATCGAGAGAGACGGTTCTCTCTCTTTCCTGGGGGAACTCAAAAGCAACTCTGAAGGTGAATTCCTTAAAATCTCTAGATTTGGTGGTGAAAGAATTGCAAGGAGTATCTGTCTCTGCATCCCGGGGGGAAAAAAGAGATATTGCTGGTGGGCTTTTGGAGATACCTTGGAACAATTCATCCACAGAGATAGATTGAAGGTGGGGGGTATTCCAAAGTAAGCCTAAACTTTCGGATTTCCCAGCTCTGATCTCTGGGAAAGGTAAAGGTAAAAGTTCATTGCCTGAAATAAAGAAGAAGCAACCACAGAAGTCCAAAAGTATCCAGGACAAGGAAAAAAAATTGATTTATTGTTCGATCCCTAATCCCGTGAAAGAGTGGAAGCAGATTGCTGAGTTAATCCAAAATAAACTGGGTCGCCTTCGATGCCATTTTCTGTCAAAGATCAATGATTCAGAGGCATCTTTTCCGGCGATTTCAATTGGGGAGTACAATGACATCCTCAAAGGATTATCTTGGAACTCCAAATTAGGACCTCTCTCCTTAACCGCTTTCCCGAGCAAACCTCGTAGAGCTGCTAGCCAGCTTTCTGGAACCTGGATAGAAATAAGGGGCCTCCCAGATAATCTTTGGGAACCTGAGGTGTTTAAAAAAATTGGGAAAAGATTAGGAGGTCTGTATGACACCCAGGTGGGGATTTTTGGACCGGTTTATTTAAAGACTTGCAAGCTAAAAGTAGTAGAGGAAGCTGAAGATCTCCCGTTAGCCTTGGAGATGAACCTCTCAGGGCAAGCTGTCCGCCTGACTTTCACCTTGTGCTCGGAAACAGGTCCTCAAATCCAATCGGAGAAGGAGAAATTCACTTTCGGCAAAGAAAAAGCTGACATTTCCACTCATGGTAAACATATTTCAAATTCAAATTTTAAATTTGGGTACGGAAATAGACCGAACACCGACAACCTTTCCGCTGTAGAGGCAGATAGTCAGAGCAAACTCGGGAGACAATTGGTAGTTCAAAATAAGTTCGCACCATTGACCGTTGAAGATGACGTGGAGGATGACAATCAGTCAGCTCCGTAGGTGTAGGGAGGAGGCCAAAAGCCCGAGGTAGAAAAGCAAAAAAGGTTAAGAAAAATAGGTATTTGGGCCTAATTAAAGAAAAATTCAAGATTAGACAGGAAATGCCAAAAAACGCCATGTGGATCTATCGCCCCAAGGTGGTAGAGACAGGAGAACCTAGTAACGTAATGCCCACTTCTGAAGCCTTAAAGGAAAATACTACTTTTTCCAGTACCCAAACGGAACCCCCAGAGGAAAGGGAAATCCAAAACGAGACGAATAATAACCCATAGGTCACAGAAGGCGTTCTCCCTAATGCTACTGAGATATCCTCGTACCCTTGTAAGACGACTGAGGAGAACGACGGCGATCCTCAATCTTCAGAGACCGATACAAACCCACCAGAGAGGATTTTAGATCAAATGAACTTCGATCCTCTGGCTCTTTCTATAGAAGGAGGAGAGATAATCATCAAACTTAAGGAGGTGGCGCGATACAGAGATTGTGGAGTGATCTACCACCTAATGGAACTTCTATTAGAGATTTGTAGAAAATTGGGGGCGGTATGCGATGGCAATGAGCACATCATGAGGGATCTTCTTGCAAAAGTGGCAGATAGACGCCAGGAAAGATTCAGATCAGTAGAGAAAGGAATCACGTCGGAAGGTTCAAAATATTCTTTGGAATCAGACGAGGAGGATGGGGATGAGGACGAGTTGAACGGAGCTTAAGCTTTTGTCATGGAACATTAGAGGGTTGAACTCTTTCGACAAAATCAACACAGTTAAGGATATCATAAAAAAGAAGAAGGTTACGGGTATCGCCATCTAGGAAACCAAGATGTCTAAGGTTTCAGATTGGTTCATCAGAACAATATGGGGTTCCAATTCATGCGATTGGTTGCACATTCCTTCTAACGGAAGATCTAGGGGTGTCATCCTCATTTGGGATGACACCATGTTGAAGAAGGAAAGAGAATTTTTGGGGGATCACTCCATCTCGATAGAGATTTCCTCAGTATGCAACGATTTCAAATGGCTACTCTCCACGGCATACGCCCCAAATCTTGTGGCAGACAAGAAATCATTTTGGGAAGAGTTGGAGTACATCCGGACCTGGTCTCAAGGCCCTTGGTGTATAATGGCAGATTTCAATGCAACCAGATTTGACAACGAGCGAAACAAATCAGGGGGATGCAAGCGAAACAGAAGAGACTTCAACAAATTTATTTCAAATTGCAATCTCATAGAATTGCCCATAGCCGGAGGTAGATACACATGGACTGATATGAAGGATAAACCCCTTATGTGTCGCTTAGACAGATTTCTCATCTCGGCTGACTGGGAGCAAAAATTTCCAAAAGTCATTCAAATTCGTAAGGCAAGAATAACTTCGGACCACTTCCCGATCCTGTTGAACGTGAATGGAGTAATTAGAGGTAAACCTCTGTTTAGATTTGAAAATTATTGGCTGTCAAATGATAAATTTGTTGATAATTTTAAAATCTGGTGGTCTAACCTCTCTTATGAAGGATGACCTAGTTATACCTTTGCGAAAAAATTGCATGATCTCAAATTTATGATCAAGCAATGGAGTAAAGAGAACTTTGGTGATTCTAATCACAAGCTAGTTATCCTCAACAATCTGATTACTGAACTTGACTGCAAAGAGGAGATATGTAGTTTATCCCCTCAAGATTTGAATGCTAGAGAAATGGTGAGATCTGAAGTTACTTCACTAATGCTGAACCGGGAAAGAAAATATAGGCAGATAGCAAAGGTGAAGGGCATTAAAGAAGGGGATGAAAATACAAGATACTTTCATACGATCGCCAATGCTAGAAGAAGATCAAATTCTATCATCAAGGTCTTGAAGGATGGTGTTGAGGTGGAGGATCAGAGCCAAATTAAAGAGGTCTTCTAAGATTATTTCAGCGACCTTTTTACTGAGAGGACCCTTTGGAGACCTTCCCTGGAAAATGTCAACTTCAGGAAAATCTCGGTGGTTGACAGAGGTATGCTTGAAAGAAGGTTTGACGAAGAAGAAGTTTACAATGCCTTGAGATCCCTGGGGGCCAATAAATCCCCAGGACCGGATGGCTTCACTGCTGAGTTTTTCAAGGCAGTTTGGCAAGTAATCAAGGAAGATATTATGGCAGTAATTCACGAATTCTGGGATGAGGAAAGGATCGACTGGAGGCTGAATCTTTCTAGTATTTGCCTGATCCCTAAAAAGACTGATGTGAAAACCCCCAAGGATTATAGGCCTATTAGTTTGGTGGGGGGTTTTTATAAAATTCTCGCAAAAACTTTGGCCGAGAGACTGAAAATAGTTATGCCCAAAGTGGTCTCTCATTTTCAAGGCGCTTTCGTTAATGGGAGACATATCTTGGACGGTGTGCTAATCGCAAATGAATGTGTGGACACAAGATTAAAGTCTAAAGAGCAAGGTTTGCTGTGCAAAATTGACATTGAGAAGGCCTACGATCATGTTAACTGGGAGGTGGTTACTCATATCATGGATCTTTGTGGTTTCGGTACCAAATGGTGTAATTGGATATATTGGTGTATGTCGTCCGTTCAACATTCGATATATATCAATGGGAAGTCTAAGGAGAAGTTTAAACCCTCTAGGGGGATCAGACAAGGCGATCCTCTATCACCTTTCTTATTTTTGTTCGTGGCAGAAGTCCTCTCTATGTTCATAGAGAAAGCAGTCAGTCTGGGATGGTTAAAAGGGTTCCAAGTGGGCCCGAACAATCTATAGATAACACATCTCCAATTTGCGGATGATGTAATCTTTTTCCTGAGAGACAAGCCGGAGGAGATCATGGTTTTAAAGGCAATATTAACCATTTTTGAAGCTACAACTGGGTTAAAAGTTAACTTAGACAAATCTATGATAACAACAGTTGGAGAGGTGACTGAGTTGGATAACCTTGCTGGGCTGATGGGGTGTGGTGTAGATTACCTTCCCTTGAAATACTTAGGGTTGCCTATTGGGGCAGTGGCGAATTCTAAGCAATTCCTGCAACCTGTTTTAGACAAAATGGAGAAAAAGCTAAGTCTCTGGAAGAGGAAACTTCTTTCAAAAGGAGGGAGGATTGTGCTTATTAAAAGTACACTCTCGAATCTTCCAATCTACTTCCTTTCTCTATTCCCTCTGCCTAAGGTGATTGAAAGAAAGATGGTATGTATCATGAGAAATTTCCTTTGGGGATCTTCCACAACCAAAAAGAAGATTTGCTGGTGGGTTGGAAAAAAATCACTAGACCAAAGCTTCAAGGAGGTCTAGGAGTCCAAAAACTTTCTAAAACTAACTCAGCCTTATTATCTAAATGGGTGTGGAGGTTCTGTGTCGAAAAAGAGGCCCTATGGCGAACAGTAATCGATGCTAAATATGGGGAGGCTCGCAGAAAACTTCTTCCACAGGACACTAAAACCCCTTATGGGCACGCCTTGTGGAGACACATCTTGAAACAGAAAAAGGTAGTACTTAATAACTCAGACATATAAGTGAAGAATGGGGTCGGCATTTTTTTCTGGGAGGATAAGTGGATAGGAGAAATCCCACTAAAGGAGAAATTCCCACAACTTTTCAAACTCTTTAGAAGTAAGAAGGCTTCTATTAATGAGGTAATTACTGATGGTACTGGGTTGGATTTTAGTTTCAGTAGGATTGTTAACAATGAGGAGAGACGGGCACTAATTGAATTAGTGCATCTGCTTGAACAAGCTCCACCTCTATCTACTGAGGACGATGAGATCCACTGTAAATTTACGAAAGGTAATCGTTTATCGGCAAAGGACTGTTACACAAATCTCACTGTTGGTGACATGGATAGAGGGGATGGAAAATTGATATGGAGAAAAGAGATCCCCTCTAAAGTTTCCTTTATGATCTGGTGTGCTACCAATAACGCCATACCCACTACCGACAATCTGAGGTATAGAGGAATGATCCTCATAAATAGATGTTATCTATGTAACAAGGATGAAGAGTCGGTTAGACATCTTTTTCTCCATTGTCCGACCACTATGAGGTTGTGGAATTACTTTGTCAACTCAGCCAACCAACAGTGGGTTCAAGGGAATGATCTTCTGGTAACTCTTAAAACATGGCAAAGCTGCTGCACCTCTGGAAGAGCCAAGCTAATTTGGAACCTTATTCCCTTCGCGATATGGTGGGCGATCTGGCTGAGTCGAAATGCTTGTGTTTTTAATTCTAAGGAATTATATCTTGATGATATTATTTGTAAAGGTAAAAGCTTACTTTTCTTGTGGGGTTTAAGGGGGAATGTTTTCAAGGGCTGTTGCTTTAGCGACTTGTTGAATTGGGAGGCGTTCATGATGACATAAATCATCATTGAAATGAATCTTTCCATCTTTTTCTTTTTCAATAAGATTTTAACCTTTCCCCTTCAAAAAAAAATTCTAAAAGTTAGGAATGTAGGTCTTAATGATAAGTATTTAGGAGTCCCTTTATTCACTCATAAGTCAAAAGTGAAATATTTTGAATCATAGGAAGGTTTCTGCTCGGCTTTAAGGTTCGTACTTTAACGAACGAATGGAATGGGCTATGGAATTGGGTCTTCAGCGACTGTTTTGTTTCTAATAATGCCAAAAAAAGTGATCAGTTGATTCAGTTTCTTCAACTATGATGATGGGATGGAGCGTCCACGATATGCTGAACGAAGTTAAAAAACTCTCCTATCTAATATACTTTCCCTCTTTTAATTTGTTTATCGTAAATTTTTAAGTATTGACGGTGTAATGATAATAGCTAAGCTTAAGAGACGTTATGTTGAGCCCCAAACGTGGTTAACTTAAACTCTCAAAACAACTCTACTGCAGCTCTTATCGGGTCCTCTGATCCTTCAGATGATTTTGAAATATATTATTAGTTCTTTGGTTGCTTAAAATAAAAAATTTATATATATATATATATCTTTATCAATTTTCGGAATTCTTAAAGTGGCCTCACTAGTGGAGTACAATAGTACCATTTTTAAAAGAAAATTACAATAACGCCCACCCACACTTTGTCGGTGCATGTCCATTGTAAGTAGAAATTCCAAACTTAAAAAATATTATCAGGGCCCATATATTAATAATAAAAATCCCACTTTGTTATTGACAAAGTACGGTAGATAAATATTAGGTTACGGTTTGGGATTAAACTGTGAATAAATTAAGGGGTTTTGTGATTTTAGTCCCTATTTTTATAACCCTTATGTTTTTAATCCCTTAGATTAAAAACATTTGTGAATTTAGTCCTTAGTTTTTAAAAAGACAATACTAACCTTTAAAAACATTTTATTCCAAATATATCCCATATCTAAAAATCATTAACGGTCGACTTCATCACTCCGGCGACCGGCGACCTCCACTCCGGCGACCGGCAACCTCCTCTCCGGCGACCGACTCTCCGGCGGCCGGCCGACCTCCGACCGACGACCTTTTCTCCGGCGACCGGCGGCTGTGAACTCCTCACCGGCAGTCCAAATCTGAAATTTTTCAAAAGTGCAAGTTCAGACTTGCAAGTGCAAGTTCAGACTTGCACTTTTTTTCCAGTTTAAAAAAAAAAAGTGAACAAGGGTATCTTAGGCATTTTTTAAAACTTAGTTTACACATTTTTTAAATTTTTAGGGACTAAAATCATAACACTATAATTTTTTAAGGACTAAAATCATAAAGTTTTAAAAAATAAGGATTAAAATTATAAAAGTATTTTAGTGAGGGATTAAAATCATTGGTCCCCTAAAAAATAAGGACTTTTTTTACATTTTCCGATAAATTAACCAACTACTTAGCTAGCTAGTACTACTAGCTAATTGGTTCGACACAATAATGTCATGTTTAAGTAATATATATTACATATAAAACGTATGAATGATGCACGCTAATTAGTCACGTAAGGTCGACAAACGACATATGGATGAATTGATAGAAAACATTAGGTATTAGATTACTTGCACGATTTCTAGCTAGATATATCATAATTAATTAAGAGATCGATCTCAATTAATTAGTAATATATATTGCAAAAATTAAAGCTTTGCTAGCTATATATAGCAAAAATAATGAAAAAGAGCTAGAAGAATTATTAGTTAAGTAATTAGATAGATCTATAAGTAGTAATTAACGATCAATTTATATATATTAATTGGATATTTTAATTATTATTTTTTTTATAAGCAATATTTTAATTAATTAGTAATGCCCTAATAGATTAAAAGTTCCACATTGAACTACAGTTATAATTATTAATTAATTAATTAGTTTTATATATAATTTATATATATTGCAATAAATAAAATGAAGGAATTAATTAACTTACGGTGGTTGTAATTAATATGATTGTGTGGTGGTGGGGGTGCAGCTGCTGATAGCGTCCAGCTCAGTTCTTCGGCGGAGAGATCAAGCAGATCAAGACAGTCAGAAATGGCAGTTGATAAGCGAAAATCGTGGGCGAAGGAGGAGGAGGAGGCATTATGATTGGTACTGAACTTGGAGATGAGAGATGTCACCTTTCTTACTTCCTCAATTGCCATCTTAACTGCCGTTATGAAAACTGAAGTTGGAGCAGTTAAGCACTCGGTATGGAGATCAAAGTCAATATTAATATTGTGGGGGTCCGACGACGAATCATGATCATCAACAACATCACTAGTACTAGTACTAGTACTAATACCAGTACCAGTAGAGAAATTATTAGATGAAGAGAAAATAATAAATAATAAGAAGATAGCAGTACTGCAGGATAATGAGGAAGGCCGTCGGCTTCGCGATCGTGAGGAGGAGGAGGAGGTCATCATCTTCTTGGTTTTCATCATCGATCGATATATATATATATAGGATGCATGCGCGCGTTGTTTCGATGGATCTACTATATTTTTTTGGTGTTGCGTGCACCTGCTAGAATTATATTGATCATCATCATCATGATCATGATCGAGTTTGATAAAGATATATAGCTCTAACTTGTTGAAGTCATGAGACAATTAAACAAGACAGTGTGAGAATTTAATAAGTTCGATTCCGTTTTAAGATCGAGTAGACATAAAAGTAATTAGTAAAGGATGTATGGATGGATGGATCTTATTATTTATGAAGAAGACGATAATAAGTTAGCTAGCTAGGGTTAATTGCTGCGTCATCGACAAGGGTGAATGGGCAGGTGAAGCGAATTTATGGGGGATCGAGGTGTCGGTGCACAATATATATACTAGCTAGCTATTTACTACATATATATATACTCAGGATATCAGTACCGATTCATCGCTCACGAAGTATGTATGTACATATAACTAGCTAGTCTGGCTTTTTTTACCCGGCCATAAAACTTGATCAAATGCGAGAACATATACCAGATTAATGTGGCATGCATGGTGGGGTCCACTTTTAAATGAAAGAAAATGGTGTTAAATCACTCTTAGACTCCACCACATGCATCATATATATATATATATATATTGTTCGGGCATTTGGTTCTTCCAAAAAGATATTCTCACTCTTCTTTCCAGTCCCAATGCCAGCCTTACAAAAATAATGTAATTTAAAGCCATTCAATTTTTTTTTGATGATTATTAAAGTCATATGTGCTCTTTTTTTTCTTTTTTTTTTTTTTTTTTTTTTGTG
>MVGT01002328.1:45655-62061 GCA_002174775.1 Macleaya cordata | reverse complement strand
AATAATCTCTTCCCAAGTGTTTTGAGAAGAATCCTCCATTAATGGAGCTTTCTTCCCAAATTCATCACCATCCACAATGTTAATAACACCAAAATGATGCTACTGGAGAATGCTTCCGGTGCCCATAAAACTATGTTCGAAGGTTGATGAAGGAACAAAAATTGTATGAGGAAGAAGATGGGGTTTGGTTAGTACCCTTTGGAAAAGTGGTTAGTAAAAAAAAAAACTTCTAGGGACCTCAAAATAAATATATAAAATTAGTGAAACAGCCCATATCACTTATGGCATTTATCCTATTTTGAACATCCCTTATCACCTCACAGCCCTTATCCAATTTTGGATGGTAGTTACCAGTGGCCTTAAGAAATCACTTACCCCCATCCGACCCAAGCCCAACTATGCCTATGGGAATTTTTTGGTCAGGTTACTAAAAATTTTAGTAAATATAGGTAAGTCCCTTGTTTTTTTTTAAAAGTTGAGTTTAGTCCATTTTGGATGAAAAATGTTAACTCACTGTTTTTTTTTGTGGGCGAAATACATCTGCAATTTATGACAAGAATAGCCTCACGTTTCTAGCACGTGAGGGACTTAAGTTATTTTATTTCTAAATACCCAATCTACCCTTGTTGACATCCAACGGGTAGGGTTATAAAAATAGATCCAACGGTCTGTGTTCTGGCCGAATTCGCACCTCCAATCAAGATTATTTCTCCTCTTTAGCATGCAACGTAAAGGCGGGAATGGGAAGGGTTAGGTTTAGTTTGGGTTTAGGATCGATTTTAGAGAGAGAAACAATCTAGGAATCGTTTTGGTGGGAGAAACGTTGCTGCCAAGAGAGAAAGCCTCGTTTTGGGTTGATTTCAGTCGATTTTTTAGGGTTTTTAGCGATTTGGAGTTCCTCGATTAATTGGTGGTGTCGGATCGGTGTATTGTAGCCTTCTCCTTACTGTTTGGAACCTTAAATGGTAGATTAGAGAAGAAAAATGGAAGAAAGGGTAATCGATAATCTGTAAGGTTGAAACCCACTTCGTAATATGCTTTTTTGTTTCATTTTGTTGTTAGAAGACGAAAATAGCAATGGAAAAACTCTACTTAGGATTTTTCTGTAAAAGTTGGTGTAAGAACAATTAGTTTTGGGGTTATTTTAGAGGATGATGCCATGCCTTGAAGCCCTTTTTAAACTACGAAAAAGGGATTTGTAATCTTAAGATTAATATTATTTTTATAAAAAATCTCAATTTATTTACTTCACGTTTGATTGATTTAAGGGTTAACATGATTCTCTGTTGTTGTCCTAGGGCATTACAAGATTGATTACTTTTCCCCTCAACATTTCACAGTTTAGGTTAGACGTTCTTTTAATTTGGGTTTTTTATTTTTATTTCTTTTTTATGATCACTGTATATGTTAAGACTGTTCTTGAGTACTGTACTTGTTAAGTTTATTTTTTATTTTTACTGTTTGCATGAATTGTAGATTATAGGAGTGTTATTAAGTACTGTACTTGTTGAATGCAGTTATTGAGTTGGATGTTATGTTTGGTTAGTCAGATCTGTGTTTGTAGGGTTGTTAATTGTTTGTTTTTTTTAAGAACTTTGGCTTTGTTCATGATTTTTTTTTTTTTTTTACAAGATGAACAAGTAGCTGGTCAATGGTGGGACTGTCGTCCATATACTTTTTTTAATGTTATGTTAAATGATGAATTGTAAGTGCAAGACCATTGCTGAGTTTCACAAAGTTAACACTTATCTTCAGGCTTATGCTGGCTGCTACATTAAGCCTATGGCACCTGTCTAAGAGTGGAGTGATGTAAGTATTTAACTTTTTCTTCAAAATTATCTTACACAGTAAAGTGGTTGCATTTTCTTATGTTTTTTTTTGTAATTTGTAGCCACAATTTAAGGTGCTTGAACCAAAGTTGAGTAGAGGTGCTAGTAGGCCAAAGACTCAAAGGAGTAGGGCTTGGGATGAACCACATAACTCTTATACTGGTGTTAAAAAGAAATGCAGTTTATGTGGAGGACATGAGCATAACAAGAGGTCCTGTAAAGGCCCACCTGCACAAGGGAAGAAGCCCAGAGCTAGAAAAATAAAGCAAAATAAGGCTACAGGTAAAACAACTGACTTTTTTCTAATCAAATCATTCAAACCATATAGTATGCAATACAAAAATCTATATAGATGCTGTTTGGAACCTTTGGATTTCTGTTTTTACTTTTTAACTTTACTTCTCATACTGTGTGTTGGTAGGTTCTCTATTTTGCCTCATGTCTCTACAGCTCCTTTAGCCATGTCCAAAGATGCAGCAGCAGCAAAGACTGCTGCCAATTTTTTTAGAGTGCATAGACAGGTGCTTATGCAAAGTTTGGCCCTTCTCGATCACATCAACCTGTTGTTAGGATAAAGTTGCAGCCGAGAAGGTCAAAGGACGAGGATCTACAGATCTATATTGACAGTTTGTGGTTTGTTTTATCGGATTTTGTTTACGATGGTTTTTGGACAATAGTTGTTGTTGACCATGGTTATTTTATGAAGGCTGTGTCATTTAATGGTGGTGGTGGTGGTGGTGGTTATTATTTGGATATTGGTTGATATGGATGATGATAACTTATATTTTGGACTTGGATGATGGTTGTGTGTATTTCTTTGTGTTATAACAATAAGACCGTGGATTATGTTAGATGATGTTGGATGATAGTTATGTGTATTTCTTTGTGTTTAACCAAGAAGAAAATATTTTTGCGTATTTTGTGTAATGTGTGCAGGTTGGAGCATGTTTTTTTGGTCGTTACATGAAGATAACATGTTCATCGGTTTTTTTGGGTGAAGCAACATTACAAATTTTATAAACAGACAGCTAGGCTTTGTGGTGCCGTTAATGTATGTAATGATGTGTTATCTTTTCATATTCAGGTTCATGCAACAATATTGAATCCAAGTACAATTTTTAAATTTATTTTCCATTATCATATTAGGTATGACCTTCTTACAACAACTATAACATTTATTTATTTTTGAAATTCATATTGGTCTGGAATTTGGTACAAAATTCCTCTAATGTGGTGTCAATGACAAACTGGGCACCCATTGGAGTGGTAGCCAAGGGGGTGCTAGACTTAGGTGTCTCTTTCAACTTCTTGACTTCATTAAGCCATTGTGTGTCCTCACACTTGGTGCAACCCAAGTACTTGTTACCTTCATAACCAATCCACTTTGAAATCTTCATCTCCCTTTTGCCCTCACAACTATCTAGCCTGCATGGAGAACCAATCCACATATATTTGTTCTTCCAGTGATCAGACTCACCATATGCAAAACAACTAAGTGACCTATGTTGCTTTGGTGGTGTTGCACTGCATCCCATAACACCCATGCTCTCCAGAATAGCGTCATCTAACCATTGAAACTACCACCATAACCCGAGTATTGGCACTTTAGGAACAACCTATTTGGATTCTTCTTGGCAGTGGATAACATAATTTTGCGAATGCCATTGCATTTGGATGCCTTACACTGAGTGTATATGAATGGACATGCATGTGATAAGTGGGCAATAGAGTCGCAAATTTGGCACTTTGGCAAGGCACTAGAAAAAAGACACATCTTGAGGTAAGGAAAAATAAATTAGAGATTAGTCCCTAGTGTAAATAAAAATATTAGACCTAAGTCCTTCCACGAAGATCCTGTAAGATTGTGGCCCATAGTACAACATATATTTCCCTATTCAGTCTGGAAAATTGCCATTATGTATTAATTAGAAATATTGTGGTCCCACATGTGTGAATAGAAGGGACTAAGTGTTTAAGGAATTAAGGTTTCTTGGTTGGGTGGTAATCCTAATTTATTTAGTAAGTGTNGAGTATTGGCACTTTAGGAACAACCTATTTGGATTCTTCTTGGCAGTGGATAACATAATTTTGCGAATGCCATTGCATTTGGATGCCTTACACTGAATGTATATGAATGGACATGCATGTGATAAGTGGGTAATAGAGTTACAAATTTGGCACTTTGGCTTCTCTATAAGGCACTGGAAAAAAGACACATCTTGAGGTAAGGAAAAATAAATTAGAGATTAGTCCCTAGTGTAAATAAAAATATTAGACGTAAGTCCTTCCACGAAGATCCAACTCCATTGATGAAGAGGGTAACCTGTAAACTCAAGCTTTAAGGGTTAGTTTTTTCAAATTTGTTTTTCCACATTGAAAAAAGGGTAATCTTAACTTGTTGCAAGTGTATGATCCTTCACCGCCACCATTTATCAAACAAATCCTAAAAACCTAAAAACCCTTAAACCTTGAAGCTCTAAACCCAAACCCTTAATTTAGTTCGAAATTATGAGAAATGAAGACTAACTTGGAGTGGGAGTAGATGAGAAGTAGAGGTATAGCGATTTGAAGTTCAATCTATGGTATTTATATAAAAATCGTAATGGGAATGGAGAAGAAGATGATCGTTGCCCAAACGGTCATATTTTTGAACGTATTGTGCGTTGGATAAGAACTCCCATCTCTCACCACGTGTCTCAATAACAACAAGGGTATTTTTAGTATTTTAAACTAATTATAACTTCAGTCCCTCACATGCTGTAAAGTGAGGGTATTAATGTCAAAATGTGTGCGTGTGCAAACTACGCACACAAAAGAACGATGAATTAATATTTTTCATCCAAAATGGGACTAAACTCAGCTTTTTGAAAAACCGTGGGATGAACCTCTAATTGCTCATCTGAAATGGGACTTCAGTGCAAAATTTCCTTAAACTTTTGGGTGAGCAAATTAGGACGAAGGTTTAACTTAGGGTGTTGGTCCTATTGGAAAAATTTGGATTCACTTTTTGTGTGCAATTTATGTGAATCTCGAGGCACTTTCGGTGAAGGTATGCAAAATTAGAGTGTCTACAACTATACAGTTTAACAAAGTCATATCTAAGAAAATGATGATTCATTTAACTTTCTATGCTAACCATTAAAATTTAGAAAGAAGAAAGAACCAGACGTCAAGAAGTTGTAGGCAATTGATAATTATCTAAAATTGAACTACTAAACAAATATCAACCCATTCTAAAACCTCTAAACCCATCAAAATTCAGTCCGAAGTTAATATGTTATCATTACTTTCAGACCAACTTTTGATGGTAAAAGAGGCTTTAAAATGAACTGATTTTGGGTGAAGATGATGCCCTTAGTATGGAGATCTTTCACACAAAAATACTTTAATCTAAAACATCTAACTATTAAGTTTGTTGGCATCCAACTCAAAACCAATTGGCAAGGAGTGGAGTGGCCCAGGATCTTTATATGTTAGGTTGTAAGGCTTTTATATCCCATGTGGGACTATTCTCAACACGCTCCCTCACGTATGGCGTCATTTTGAGCCTAAGACTTGAAATTATATTAGGTGACGTGGAGCACGTATGGTCGTTGGGCCCGACCTATCACGTCTGGGCATGCTCTGATACCATATTAAGTTTGTGGTCATCCAATTCAAAATCAATTGGCAATGAGTGGAGTGGTCCAGGATCTTTATATATTGGGTTGCAAGACTTTCGTACTCCATGTGAGACTATTCTCAACATTAACGCCATCAAAAGTGGGTTCGAAGTTCATTTAGTTATCGTTAACTTTGGATAGAATTTTAATGGGGGTTAGAGGTTTTGAAACGGGTTAAATTTTGTGAGGAGGATGCTATAACTATGCAGATCATCCATAAAAAAAATCATTATGATGTAAAACTTCTAACCCCATTAAAAATCGGTCCTAAGTTAACGATAACTTCAACTATAACCTTTGTTTAATAATAGTAAAGTAGTAAACTTCGTTTTTTTATTGGTGAATTATTGAGCTGCAAAAACTCCATTTTTGGCGTGAAGGAGTGCGTATCATAACAATTCGACACCGCACTTCTTACCCAAAGAACATGGTTGCATGTTCACGTCATGCTCAACGCAGTAGAGTTCTCTGACGCGCATAACACTTCGACATCGCATAACACATCACAACATTGCCGGGTTGAGCCGTGCCATAAATCTGCTCATGTTGGCACGACACAACTCATGCCTGGGTACCGCACAATACCTCGGCACTGCGGATCTTACCCAAAAAATGCTCCTGCGTGTATTTACGACATGCTCAATGCATCAATGTTATTTGGCGCGCATGGCACTTTGACATCGCTTAGCAGATATATGGTTCTTCACAATGTTAAAAAGTTGTAGTGCTGTTTGGACCGACCATTTTACAAAAGTGGTGCCCAATGCTTATGTGGCAGTGTAGTTCCCACTGCCATGTAAGCTAGAAACCCCTTCAAAATACTTTTGGGAGGAAAAAAGTGGTGGGTGGGATGCCACATAAGCATCATGCACCAGTTTTGTAAAATGGTCGGTCCAAAAGGTATTATTGGTTGAAAAGAGGGCAACCCTTTATACACTTGAGGGTATTTATGTTACTTAAAAAAATATCTATTGACAAAAAGCTGAAATCTGACTTGGCCCAACTCAGACGACGAGTCAGATTTCAGACTTTTCTTCAGAAAAAATGAAACGCACCTACAACCTCAGTCGAGATTTGATAGCATATTTGGATTGCAAGAATGGAATCACATTCCTGAGAATGTGATTCTAAGCTTGTGTTTGATTCGCAGAATCAGGCTGGAATCACATTCCCGAGAATGTGAGATTCCCCGATTTAGGGGGAATAGCAATCCCGTGGGGGGAGGTGGGATTGCCATTCCTATTCCCCTGGAATCAATTATGATTTTTTTTTAAGACAATCTTACTCTTACATATTTTCACTATTTACAAATACAATCCCAAACCATGTTTAGACACTTTAACCTTTTTTTTCTTTCTTTTTCTTAATCGTGACTTCTTTCTAGAAGAGAGAAAAATAAATAAAAGAAGAGAAGAAGAAGAGAATAAGATCGATTTCCATTTGAGACATTCAACGAGTATGAGTTTCAATCTAACTCCATGATTAAAATGGTAAATAAGCCAATATATATGAGTTATGAAAAATATGAATTGATTATTATTTTTGATAAAGAATTAATTTTTTGTTTCAATGCTTGTTATGAAAAATATGAATTAATTTTTTTTTTCTATGCTTGTTTTTAATAGTATATAATTGGACGGGGTATAAGGTAAAAATTAGTCTTTTTTTCGGATTCCTATTCATGCATGAACTAAACACGGGGTAGGAATGTGGCAATAATCATATTCCTATTCTTGGTTGAACAAAACATAAAACAGGGGAATGTCATTCCATTAAGGCGAATCCAAACATCGCACGAAAGTCTTGAGGCTTGAGACAGGTATGTAATGTAACTAACCTACCTCTCTCTCTCTCTCTCTACATGTAGAACAGTAGAAGTGTAGTCGGCGCCAAAACGATGAAAAAACCTTGTCCATAAGCATAAGGGGTAGACGATTTCGATTTCAATTCTTCAATCAACTCATTAACCATACGGTCGGTGGGTATCATCTTCATCTAGTCGAACAGAATTCCTGTATGGTGTATTATTGTTGTTGCTGTAGTAGAGTAGTAGTAGTAGTAGTCAAATGTTTGGTAATATCTGTCTGTTCAACTTCTTCTTCTTCATAGCTGGTAAGAGATTCTTATGATTTTTTTTTTTAGGTCATCTCTAATCAAAGTCTGCTGTGTTATACTTGTTCTGTCTCATCATATTACTTGTCACTATCAGTTTGTGTGATCAAATGTTGGATCTTTTTAATTTTATTTTTCGCTAAGTTGGTGTTTTATAGATGTTAAATGAATTTGTTTCTGTTTAATTCTTGTTTCTTTAGGTACCACAGTTGGAAAACCGTATTGCGGGTACGTCGTACGTCTATGGTTTGTTTTGGTTCAAAAGCCCTACATTCAGGAACCCACAAAACTCAAAATAATAATAATCTTGTAGTAGAGGATTCTCTGATGGCTGGGGAGAAGAAGAAGAAGAATTTATGTACCCAGCAGTGTGGAAGGCAAAAGGGCAAAAACAGGAGGCCCGGAAAAGAACATTATGGTTTTGATGGGGGTTGTCCTCCAGAATTTTCATCTGGGACTGGGAGATTCCCTGATAAAATTGTGAAAGCTCAAAATTCCTCAAAGCATCAAAATGCCTCCGTGCCACAATCATCCATTCTTAGGTTTGATTTATGGTTCTTCAGCTCAATTTTATTTTTATTATTAGCTTTTTGGGGCGTGTAATAGGATCTGCTGGATACTTTCCTCCTCATTCCTTGTGTTGTAGCTGCTTGCACTTTTGTCAGTTCTTTGTATTTAAGGGCATTTGGGAACCAAAAGCAAAAACCCTTCGGCTATTAGTAGATAACTGAATTTAGTTCAAAGTTTTGCATTGGTAATGGTTGTGGTGGTGGATTGAGGAGAAAACTCTCAGGTTTCAAAACATTTAATGAATTTTCTTTTCCTTTTTAAGTTTTTATTTTTTTATTTTTTAAGGGAGAGGTTACTTTCTATTGCCATCCTAAATGTGCCCTCATTTTTCACCATCATTGAATTTGTTTGGTTCAGTCATTATTTGTGGGTGAAAGCCACAGTAAAAATGCTCACTATTTAACTAAATCCATGTAGGAAACAGGTTGATCCCGAGACAACACAATACTTTTCGGAAATTGCGAATCTTTTCGAAGGTTCTGGTGCTGACTTAGAGGAACGCTTGGTTATATGTGGGAATGCTTTGGAGGAAACTAGAGGAAAAGAGTTAGAACTTGCAACAGACTATATCATAAGCCACACTTTACAAGCTCTCCTTGAAGGCTGTGATTTGGACCAGCTTTGTGGTTTTCTTCAAAGTTGCGCAAAGGTGTTTCCCTTTATTGCAATGGATAGGTCGGGATCCCATGTGGCTGAGACGGCTCTAAGATCTTTAGCTGTGCATCTTCAGGATGAAGAAGCGTATGCTGTTATTGAAGAGACATTAAATAAGATATGCCAGGTATCAAACATTTAATGTTTATTGACTTTTGAGTGACTCGCCATGTAGCAATCAAATATACCTAATGAGGGTATACCAATGCCATGACAGTACATGTCATCTAAGGGAGTGGGACTCATCAGATGGATTTTTCTTAGGAGGCTTCGAAGCCAAAAAGCTTCTAATGTTCAGTTATCAATTCATTACCAGTCATTCTATAGCAGTCTTTTGGACTGTCAGAAAAAATGTTACAGAAAGTAGAGGAGATAAAAATATATAATCAGATGGTTATTAATACTTGATCACTTTTTGCATTTATCTTTTATGGGACCTCTACGCCTTGCATATTTGCATGTGACACCGTTGGCAGATTGTCGTTCTTGTGTACCTAATTGGTACAATAGAATATTCTTGCTCTTCCACTGCTTGGTTTTGGCCTTGCATTTACTTTCGTTGTTTTTTCCTGCCAGGTGATTGTAGTAAAACCTGTCGATGTGATGTGTAACCGCTATGGATCTCATGTTCTTCGGAGTCTTCTTTGTCTCTGCAAAGGAATGCCATTAGATTCTTCACAGGAGTTTCATGTCACAAAGTCATCTACTATTCTAGCAGAGCGGTTTAATACCAGGGAAACTAGATATGGTGGAAATAATACACCACATCTTCAGCGAGGCTTCCCAGATTTACTTAAATTTCTTGTTACAGGGATGATAGAATGTGCTAGAGAAGAAATTGCAACCCTGCAAGTTGACCAGTACAGCAGTTTAGTTTTGCAGGTATTTCTTTGGCTATCATGTACGCTATTCTTTTGAGTTACATTTTTCAAGGTTAAGTGACAAGTTAATCTTATTTACTCTGTTTTGATATTGAGTAGATGTATATGGTTCTTATTTAATACGTTCAAATGACTTGTTTTGATGGTAGTACATTGTCTGGGAGATTTTGCTACCAATTTTCATTTGTTTAGGGTCACAAATTGAAGTTTGGGTTGGACTTAAGGATTTGCATCTGAATAAAATTCAGTTGAATAGTTTGTCAAGTTTTTGTAGTTTGGAAAGCTTGGTTCTAAACTATTTTTCTCCAACGACTTCTTCAAATTTACAAATATTCTGGATTTACTTTTCATTGTTCCTGTTTTCTGTTCAGTTAGAGTGGGGGATGATTTCCTATGGTACCTAATGACTTGAAGTTTTGTCTAAATCAAGTCAAATTCAGGAGTATTAAGCTCTTGTTTTTATGCTGTTGTTTCATCTTTGTGCTTATCACTGAGAAGTGGTGATGTTACTATGGAAGTTCACACTGGTTGATTTGTTATTGTGGTTATGATTCCTCCTGCAGACTGCTTTGAAGTTATTAGTGGGAGAGGATCAAGAGTTGATGAACATAATTCCTATTCTTCTTGGCTGCCACGGAGAAAATACTGAAGTAGGGAACTTGATACAAACTGTAGCAGTGCAAGAAACTTTGGATTTGTTAAATGACAATGCTTATAGCCATTTAATGGAGGTTGGTCAATTTTTTTGGTTTTGTTTGAGGACACAAAATATTAGCATTTATATATCTCCATTTTTCCATCCTGTTAAAGTTCAAAAAGTTCATCTTTTCGGAGTTATATATGAGTTGATCACGTGTCAACTGGAAAATACGAAAATGATAAACTTATCTTTTCTGTTTGAGTTATTTTCTTATATGAATTTTTCAGGTCATTTTGGAAGTGGCACCTGAGGCCTTGTACAACGAAATTCTCACAAAATTTTTCAGAAATATGTTATTTGAGATCTCTTCTCATCATTGTGGAAGCTTCGTGATCCAAGCATTAGTTTCCTCTGCAAGAAGTCAAGGTCAAGTACGTGCTATGACATTTAATCATTCTGGAGTCTATCAATCCTTTTTGCTTACGTTGCACAATGTTCAACTCCTGGTTAATGATTTCATTCATATCATTTGTGAGTTCCACTGGTTGAACATGCTTCGGAAAGTACCAAATATCAGTTATTGTGGAGTTGTCTTTCTTATTAGCCTGGGTCTGGTTCAGTAAACTGCAATATGAAGATGACAGACAGACACACACGCATATTTATTTTGTCTTCATTTGTGCTAGGTCAACTGGCCCTAGAGCTGTCACCATGTCACGATCTTGCATAAACTGAGAATTTCAAAGCCCTTAATTTTGGTTTTCAGTTTGCTGCTATCTAGCACATCATATTAGTCTAATGTCAGCTCTAATTTTCTTTCTATTGAACATATGATTCATGCATTGCTGACTGGATAAGCTTTACTTTTCAGTAACTTGTGTTACATTGAATATATTTTTGTAGCCGTAAAACCATTAATGTGTTAATCTCTTGTCAACACATTTGTCCTTCTATATGAAAATCTAAGTATGGCCAATTATATTCTATAAAGATTCAGTACTCAATCATTACACTTCTGTTGGAGTTTGAAGTTAAAGAAGATATGAAGACATTCTATGATGCATATGCCAAGTTTTCGTGCTTTAGTAGCACAACTGCACAACCATTTTGATTTCTTTAATAATTCAAACTGTGATAGAACAATTATTTCCACGGTCTTATCAAAAAGATTATTTCCATTGCCTTTTAGGCTCAAGAGTCGGATTTTTTATTTTTTTTGAGAAGTTCAAGAGTCGGATTTCAAAACAATGATACACAAACGTTTGGACTACCTGAGTTAGGTCTTCAACATCAAGCTTTAGCTGTAGTGTAACTGTGTAAGTCATGGTAGGTGGGACTTCCTTCAGATTTGGACTACCTGAGTTAGGTCTTCAACATCAAGCTTCTACCTTTTCTTACTGCGAAGATAAGGTTATTTGTGTTATTGCTAAGCCAAGATTACTTACGTGGCTACATCCACTGGATAAGTTTTCTAGAGAAGCAACTTTTTGGTTGGTTTGAGTTTTTGGTAGTGAATCTTAGTGAATGAGATTAAACATGAAAAAAAAGAAGAGTATGGAGTACGCCAAGTTTATATCTTTGTTTTTGCTCTATGGAGTCATCTTGCAACAGGTAGGTCACATTTTTTCATTCCCTGTAATTACGTTTGAATTAATGTAAAAACTCTCTTCAAAAAAAAAAAATTTAATGTAAAAGCTCTTGCCTTTTGTGGAATTTCGTTTGCATTTTACATTTTTGCCATGCTTTTCTCGAGTTTGGTCCTTCGTTTTACATTGAATTAGCTTATTTTGACTCGGTCTACTTTATGAACTTGTCAAAAATTAAATAAAATAAAAAAGCAAAAAAAAAAAGAAGACCTGGTCTGCATTGGATCTTGAAGATCTAGTAGGATGTATGAGTTTGGCCCTTTCTTTTGTTATTTGTTTGTTTTTCTATTTTTTATTTTTATATATAAATATCAACTGTCAAGGCTATCTAGCAGATGCTTTTCTATATCCATATCATGGCCGATATTTGAAGTATAATTTTGTTCTTGTAAGTAATGGTTACTGAGTTTTTCCTGAACAGTTTCGTTCATTTGCTTCCATAGATGGACTTAATCTGGAAGGAGCTTGGTGGAAAATTTAAGGAACTTCTTGAAATTGGGAGGTCAGGAGTGGTTGCTGCTATCTTAGCTGCAAGTCAAAAGCTTCGTACAAATGAACAGAAGGTTTATAGTTTTATACCATTTCTCTATGTTTGCCATATTTCTGCTTTCTCATTATAGTTTATTGGAGATATTGGCATGCTAGTATTCTCAGGCTCTCAGAGCTAAAAGTACTGTATAGTGCAAGCCACATTCACAAAATAAACTCTTCTAAGATGTATATATTTCTAGGGGTTCATTTGTGTTTCATTCTCATTCAGATCTCCATTTTTGTTGTTATTAATGAGCTTTATTTTCGTTTACTTGTTGTTCAGTGTTCTGAGGCCCTTGCTGCTGCAGTATGTTCTGCTACCGAATCTAGTAGCTGCATTGTTCCTCGAATATTATGTCTTGAAAGATACATTTGCTGTGAAGATAAGTCCAACTGGAAATGGGCCAAGGGTGATAAGATGCATGTCTTGGGTTGTTTGATGCTACAAACAGTTTTCAGATATCCAAGTGTATGTTGATATTCCTTTCTTGCATATTGTTATTGCTTATCATGTTTACTTCCTTCTTTCTGGTGCTTCTTTCATCCTTTAGTCATATCAAGGTTGGCAGATAAGATTATTTTCAGAACTCAAAAACAATGTGTGCTTAGCATAGCCACTGGATTTCAGTTTAATGGTATTTCATTATGTAATGCCTGTGCTAATGCTATTAATGATGCTCCTCTTTGCTGCATGCCTGCAACTGATGGTAGAAAAATAATTCATTGTCCGTGGTTAATATATCATGTTGCAAAGGGGGCATAATATCTTCCGATGGTACTAATCCTTGATGGGAGTACTTTCTGTAAGCATTCGATTAGTGTGCACTATGACTTATGAGTGTTAGTCTGTTGGATTGAGGATACATGAGATCCAAGCTCATAAGATAACCATATTTGTTTCAAATTAATGGATTGTCTCACTGATTTCTAACCTGTACTCGAGTTTTAGTCTGCTGGAGTTGTTATTCTGTTGGTTGTCTTTCTTTCATGGAGATCATGCTACTTATATACTCCAGCGTCCCCTGCTCACTATAGTATATAAGTAAGCTGCCACCATGGCATTATCTTATAATTATTTATTGTTCGCAGGAATTCATTCAGCCATATGTCACAAGCATTACATCCATGGAAACAACCCATGTTCTTGAAGCAGCAAAAGATGCAGGAGGAGGACGGGTTCTTGAGTGTTTTCTTTCTTCAAATGCTTCTGCGAAACAGAAGCGCAAATTAATTGTGAAGTAAGTTATTGAGTTCTGCATTCAGAGCTTTTATGCTCTCTAAGAACTACTGTTTTGATAATGTCTCCGAGAACTACTAATTCATGATGCACGTTTTCTTTATAGATAAAAAATGATGAAGGTATTCTTCTTATCTGCTATATAGTAGAACTGCAGAAAGTATTGTAAAGGAATAATTGTACTGAGAAGTGAGAAAATTCAGATTTCCCTGGTGTACCATTAGCAGTATGAGATAATCGCGGCCAAGGCTAATTGTCGTTAATATTGTTAACGTGTAACTGAAACGTTATGTGTGAAGTTTTCACGTGGATTATGTATGAATGATGAATTAATGTGAAGAGATTTTTACACCTGTCGCCAACCTGAAGCAACTCTCCTCCATCTGGGCTTAAGAACAGTAATGTAAAGCCTAAAGCTGAAATAGGTAAACTTCATACCTAGGACTAATAAAAGAACATAATAGAACACATTTAAGTCTTAACTATTTGATTGGGTTGAGCAGGTTTCAGAACTAAATCGTTATCCGTGTTCCATAGAACATTTGAAAAGTCACCATTTGCTTCTCTTTTAGGGACAGAAAAGGTTGTGATGCTTTGAGGAGAATGATGATATACTTCAATGACTGTACAGACTAGGCAATGCTTCTTGGTAGATTAAATTTGCAAATTTTCCTACTTTCTGGTGCTTTTTCCAGAATCTATATTCAAACTTTTTTTTTTTTTTTTTGCCATTTTCCTGTAATTCCAAATTAAGTGATGTGTTTTCTCTCTGTTTTCATTTCTTTGTTATCATATATACTATGTATACACGAACATACAATTACATGTGCATATATATATATATATATATATATCTATGTGTGACATATACATATGATATGTTTAACCCTTCAAAGTTGTTTTTTATAATTCCTAATGAGAGTGCTATATCTGGAATATTTTACAAAGTAGTTTTTCCTTTCCTTTTTTTTGGGTCTGTACAGTATTCTTCATCCCTATAAAAAGAATCCCTCTATTTTATCATCTAATAGTCTTTACCTCTAATAATGAATTGTAGAAGAGAAGCATTTTACATGTCTGACTAATTTGAGGTTTTCTATTCCTTTTCTGTTCTTTGTGGTTTATTTGAAGACTTCGAGGACATTTTGGAGAGCTTTCAATGCGCCCATCAGGTTCATTTACAGTTGAGAAGTGTTTCATGGTCAGTAATCTGTCACTTAGAGAGACTATAACATCTGAGTTGTTAGCTGTGCGAGCTGAACTCTCCAAGACAAAGCAAGGGCCACATCTCTTAAGGAAGTTAGATGTTGATGGGTAAGCTATCCTCCCATTGTTTTATGCAGGCTATAGATTTTTTTTTTCTTTCTATTAATGTATTTTATGAATGTTCTCTGTGAAACAATTGCATATTGGGTTTTTTTACTTTTTCGTTGAGAATTACATTGTCCAAGCAGTCGTAAAATTCACATAGTTTGCATCGTCGGGGAACATTGTTCTTGGTATTAACCAGTTACGTATTCCCAAAGTTCATCAGGATACATTTTTCTCCTTTCTTACGTTCTTAGTCTCCATCTTGGTTTTGTTTTCTTCTTGAAAGTCTTCTTTATTTTCTCTAGGTATTCTTTGGTACTCCCATCTTTTTCCCTCTAATGTCAATTTCAATCAGCTTGAATTACATATTTTTAAGGTCGACTTGTCAAGCTTCTTGCTCTTCTTATTTATGTGTCTTTTTTTCGAGTTTATTATTGCAGATTTGCAGCAAGGCCTGATCAGTGGAGGGCAAGACAAGAATCGAAACAAACGGCTTACAAAGACTTTTATGACGCATTTGGTTCTAGTAAAACTAAAACAAATGAGAGCTTTCTCGTTGAACCTTCCACTCGATTGTCACCCCCGAAAAGTGTGAAGAAAATGAGGAAAGAGATTGATCGATACTTGGATCCTTCTAGCACACAGTCCATGGGTTCCTCTAACTTTCCAGGTCTTGAGGCTTCAATGGCTAAGTTGGGTTTCTCTGGATTGAAGCGCCATCACGCAAGAGCAGAAGAGCGGGGTGGTAAGAAATTTACCAAACTTTCCATGGATGGGAATAAAAGGGAAAATAAAGAGTGGAGAAATAAGAAAAGAAAAGCTGGTGAGGACTGAGGAGAGTGGCTGCAGCTCTTCTGAGTCAAAACAATAGGAAGTGCGTGGGAAACGGGCTCCTACAACTAATTCAACTCTACTGAGCAAGCGACATTGGATGGGGGAGAGATGATCTGTCTCGAAACCTTTTTCTGATGAAGAAGCTTGGGAGGATTGTAATTTTGGTTTGTTTTCAAATTTTCTTATGTTAGGCTGCTGTATAGCTTGAGATACTGTGGAGTTTATGGCAGAAATTAAGTTGATGCACTTAAGCTAACGGACCTGTTTATTTAGTAACTCAAGAACACAGAAATTGACACAAGATCCTCGGACGGAACACAAACATATATATACACCCAAATCTGGAAAGTTTTCGTTGATGAAAGTTTTCCATTTTTTTTTTAATTCATTGTTTAAGTAGGGATGGCAACGGGGCGGGGCGGGGTCGGATTTGCCTCCCCCATCCCCGTCCCCATCACTATTTGGGGCGGGGCGGGGCGGGGATTGTGAATCCCCTATC
>MVGT01002328.1:4740-45192 GCA_002174775.1 Macleaya cordata | reverse complement strand
GGGGATGGGGGCGGAGACGGGGTGGGGAATGTGATCACCGTCCCCGCCCCATCCCCGGGCGGGGATGAAATTTTCTCCCCATCCCCGCCCCATTAGGGGCGGATCCCCGCGGGGACCCTAATCCGTGGGGATTTTTGCCATCCCTATGTTTAAGGCTTCAATCTTGAAGATTACATTATTTCGTAGGTTTTCGAACTACTTTTAGTTGTGTGGTCATTTTTTTTAACGTTTGGTGATTAAATATGTTGTAGTCGAACAGTTCAGATTCGACTCTGTATTGTCGAAAAAATAAGTTAAATTCGATAGTATTATGTTGAAGAAGAAGACCTTATTCGATAGGTACCTTTCGATTTTCGTTTACTTTTTTGATCGATTCTTGTCGTTTTTCAACTGATTAGTTTGTTTTGTGGGGATTAGTTGCAATTTTTAAATTTGACACCAACCTGTTGAATTTATTAAAATTTTTTTATGACAATCTATCGATTTGGTTACCATTTTTTGACTGTTTCCTATTGTTTTTCAACTGATTAGTTGGTTTTCGGGAGGGCATGATTATGGAATCCACATTTAACCTTAAGGTTCCATCTATTTTCTTCTAGATGAAGGCTTCTCAATTTAAATAGACAACCACATTTTTTCATACTAGTCTCCCTCTTCCTCTTTGCATTGATTTTCTACTTCTCATTGGTCTTCGATTTAGCCTCCTTTTTCTTATTGCTAATAAACATACAACTTCTCTCGCACTGGAGCTCAATTGAAGACCCCTTTCCTCTTGACTTATTCTTTGACTTTCCATTCACAATGACAGTGTTGTTATTACCTCTTTACACCACTTAAGGACGGCGTCTCTTGATTTAAATACCTACATTAGACAAAAAAAACCATAAGTTCTTATGCACTACATTGAATTAACACATCAGAGATAAACTTTATGCAAATATAACCATCTTTGTCTCATATCCCTAAAACACATTATGTAAAAATATTCGAGCGGTTTTTGTCGAAAATATTGATTAAATTTGAGAGATTCCTGTAAAAAAAAGTTCTTCGTCTTAGACATGATTTGATCGAATTTCAGTTCGCTGGGTTTTTTCGGGTTTCGTTTAAGAAAAAATAAAAATAAAAAAGGGATATTATAAAGTTATATTACCTCGAACGTTGTTAATTCTAAGCCTTTAACCGGATTTGAAGACCCAATACCCTTATCAAATTTATTTTTTTATGTTTGTTCCTCCATTAATAGAGTTTCTTTGACATCTTCATCCTCTTCCATGTTTTTGACATATGTGTGTTCAAATAACTAGCTTACATTCGTAAAAACTTTTTTCGATTATTGGTTGTCGTATAGTTGAGCCATTATTATTATTGGGTGGAGGTCATGAATGTGAAAATGTTCAAGGTGGGAACCGTGAAGGTGGGGATACTCAAAATGAAAACCAAGTTTTATTAGGGTTTAATTGTCTTTTGTGAGGGGAGTCTCCCCTAGGAAAAATACAGAATGAGGGAAGGTATAAACTTGGGCTTTAAAGCCCAAATTTTGAGCGTGCCCCCAACTAAAAGGGGAGCCTCAATAACAGCACTCTATATATATATACGAGCCTCCCACATGTACTGCGGGTGTGTGAGTTGGCAATCCCCGACAACCTCATTTTGCTCTCTCACACGCTGTGCGTCATTCTGCAAATCCACCACTGCCTAAAATCATCTTGTATCTTTGCAATGGGCACTTGAACGCGATTGTATAAATTAGGAAGGTGGGGTGGAAGTCATCCCTTGAATCTTTGCAATGGGCACCCGAACGCGAGTGTAAGCTGAGTGTATAAATAAAGAAGGTACATCAAAATTTGATTGGTGGGTGAAAGTAAGGAAACCCAAAAAAATACAACAAACGGAAGAACCAAAACATGAGCAAGTACTATTGCTACACAGTAGCAACAATTAGTGAAAAGGAATACACAACGACTCTACAATGCGGCTTGGTTGAGCTGCACCGTAGAAGGGCCTACCCCCTTATAAGATAGTATGCCTTCTCACACACACTTAGTTTCCAAACCCAACCCCTACCACCACGACCGCCTAATTTTGATATACACGATGCTTGTATTAGATTGGTCCACTTGGAGACGATCCATATATAGGCTGATGTGATATTTTTCATAAAAAGTCAACCTTTGGATCAATTCCATATAGCACCCACTTGCGTGCCTGTAAAAGTGGATATTTGGCAGGCCCACTTGAGTAGAAATATCCTAGCCCTTTCAAATTGGGCGGAAATATCCTAGTCGTTCCCATTTGTCTATTTCAGAACACAGACATAAAGACACGTAACTTTTATAATGTCTTAAATATGGGTGGAAGTATCATATCCATGGACTGATGTGATGTACTCAATGAAAAAGATCATCGTCACAAAAAGCTAATCAATCCTTAGATCATCACCATGCGGCCCCACTGGTAGCTAGATGTAAGTAGTATTAATATAAAAATGTTCTCATCGACATATGGGCTCAAATGGAGATGATCCATAGGTTGATGTTGATATAAATGATGAAAGGATCGTTGTTACAAAAAAAATCAGTCCCTGAATCATCTCCATGCGGCCCCACTAACTGGTGTAAGCCGGGTGTAGCTAAAAAGTTTAGTTAGAGGACACAATTGGTATTTTTGTAAAAAGGCACGTTGAATTCATATACGGCTCCTATGCGGCTCAATTTGTCCTCGCAAATTTGGGCCATCCTTGGTGATTAAGACAAATACATATAACTTCCTAATTAATGACATATTTGAAAAATAAAGAGTATCTAAATGGCATAGGATCAATTTAACTTTGTAGATAAAAAAGGGTATGTATATGTGGAGCAAAATGAATGTGTACATGTGGAGGAGAGGGAAATTTCAAATTTATTATCTACAAAGTGATTTTTTTGACAATATTTATATTTTTGAGTAGCATTTGTGAAGATCTTTAAAATAAGAGCAGTCACCAATACCAAAATTTAAAAAGAAAAAATAAAGTATTTTAGGTAAGTATTAAGTATGAACGGGGTGCGGACGATACACTGTCAGTATACATGAAATCACAGACTAACATATGCTAGATGAGATATTAAACGATGAAAACGTGCGATGAATTATGGATCGTGCCGAATGCATAGGTTATCGCTAGTATATTATAAAATAGAGTGGTCTACAATTTAAAAGATAAATCTTGACCGTCGGTGAATAAAGAGTAACTAAAGAGCACAAGATTAATATGAGTTACTATAGGAAAATGGTGTACACGTGGAGTAAAAAGATGTACATATGGCAAAGAGAGAAATTTGAGTACTCTTATTTTTTAAATATCATTATTTTTTATCTACAAATCGGTTTTTAACAAAATTTATATATTTTAAAAGCATTCGTGAAGATTATGAAAATGAGGCCAGTCACCAAGATAAAATTTTAAAAAGAGAAAAAAGACTTATTTTTGTTGTTAAGTACGAATGGGGTGCAGACGACACATAATCAGTATGTTGAAAGCATGTCGACGTGTATCAAATGTACGAAATCACATGCTAATATATGCTAGAGACTAGAACACTTTGTAGAAGTCGACTACTATATGGGGGAGAGAAATGAGGAGAGAGAAAGAGATAAAAAGGGAGAAGAATTGAGGCTTTTAAGGGGTGGACAGCTTTTGAGCTCATGGTTTTCTGACTCGACCGAGTCACGTCTGACTCAGCCGACTCTGATCGGACTCGGTCACACCTAGCTAACTATCCACTACCAAGCTCGGCACGTTATAGACTCAGTGTGACTCGGTCTTGACTCGCCCTTGACTCGCTTATTCGGTTGGTTGGTGGACTCGAATCTATTACTTTTTACTTTTCTTTTACACATATTTGCCTCGTCTTTGACTCAGGATTAACTCGTGTGACTCGGCCTTGTCTCGGATGACTCGCTCGGTTCTACTCGGCCGACTCGAGTCTATTTCCTTTTAAATACTTTTGTTCTCACCCCAAAATTCTACTATTCGCCCCCTTTTTTTTGGGAGATTTTAACTTTTGGTTCAAAATTCTATTACTCACCCTTAATTTTTGGGGGTTTACTTTGGGTTCAAAATTTTACTTTTCACCCCCAAGTAATTCTCAGAAAAATTTGTATTTTTTTCAAAGTAAAACATTATCTTCCCTATTTTTTTATGATTTTTGTAGTCATTCTAAATCAAAACACCATTATCCTTCTATCTCTCTTTCTAATTATCTCATTTCCTTTTCTTTCTTTTTCTTTTTCTTTTTATTTTTGACCGGTTTCTCTTTTCTTTGAGTTGTTTTTGTTTTTATTTTTTTAAAAAATTAATATTCTTTCTACTCTCATCAGTAAACAAACATTTAAAAAATAAAATAAAAGAAGAAGAGAAGATACTTATATGTTATTAAGAAGATGATAATAAGTTTTAATTTTCTTCCATGCCCTTTAATGATGGTGTTTTGATCTATTGAGTCACTACAAAACTATAAAAATAGAGAGAAAAGAGGGAAAATGATGTTTTAGTTTTTGAAAAAAGAAGAAGAAAAGAAATAGATAATAGAAACCGAACAAAAATAGGAATTACTTAGGGGTGAATAGTAGAATTTTGAACCAAAAGTGAAATCTCCAAAAAAACATGTGAATAGTAGAATTTTGGGGGTGAGAACAAAAGTACTCTTTCTTTTTTCTTTGTTTTTATATTTTTAGATCGTTAGAGCATCCACAATGCAGGGTATAAATAGAAAATTTGGTAAAAAATAGATCCATAATCGGTTGTCTAAAGTGTATAAATACACTAGCTGGAGAAAGAGTTGTGTAATAATACACAATATGTAAAAGGATTTACAAATTTAGATAGGCAGATTTTGAAAGCCCGTTAATCATAAGGCGATGTTTGAGAACTAGCTTGAGATGGGGCGCAGTTTGAAAGACTACTTGAAATGGGGCGTGGTTTGAAAGGCAGCTTGAAAGAGAAACTTTTTAAAAAATATTAAAAAAAATCGATTAATGTGTTGGGCAGATTCTCAAAGTCCGCCCAACACAAATATTAAAAAGTTTCTTTTCTTTGACTTTTCTTTTTGTTATTTTTTAATAATTTTTTTTACAAATACACAAACACTACAAATTATGCATTGTGAATTCAATTTTGTATTTATCTAATATTATGTATTTTTAGCATTTACACAACCATTTTACACAATGAAGACTATGGATTGATTCGGTGGTGACTCGAGCTCGGACTCGGACTCTGTCACCACCGAGTCCGAGTCTGCGAACCATGTTTGAGCTCTCCTCCGTCTGTTCTTTCCTTTTTCTAAATACAAGATGTGTCCTGAATTATTTTTTATTTATTTGCACTTAATTTACACTTGCCAATGGGGTCGCATGGAGTGGATCCAAACTTTAATTTTTTGTAACGAAGGTCTTCTCATCGTTTAGATCACATCAGCTAATGGTTCATCTCCATGTGGGCCCACCTAATACTCACTTTTATTTTTATAATATACTTACATGAGAATGGGTTCTACATGGAGTTGGTCCAAGGGCTTATTTTTTTAGACGAATATCTTCTCATCGTTTAAATCACATCAACCCATGGTTAATCTCTAAGTGGGCCACCTAATACTTTTATTTTTACACTCTACTTATATGCTAGTTGGTGTTGCATGGAGTTGATTCAATGACTAATTTTTTTGTGATGAAGATCTCCTCATCATTTAGATCACATCATCCCCTGGGTCGTATTCAAAAGGTCCACTTAATACCGATTTACAGTATCAAAAGGGTATAAGTGCAGTGTTAACATAGAAAAATTAAAAGATTTGTGGGAGCTTGTATATATAATGAGGAGGGATATTGCAATTTGCAACACTATTGCAACATACTTTTTGTGGGGCCCACAAAGATGATTTAAAGACTAATTTTCGATGAAGATGTTCGTCTCACCATGTTGATTAGCATATTCAGTAATCAACCAATATCTTGCATGCAATATACATAGTGTGATCTAAAAATATTTTTTAATGAATTAAATCCTCACATGCATATAGCCCTCTTATATATCTCCTCACTTGTGGGGCCTACATTTAATGTATTTGGAAGTAGTTAGAACTTTTAGAATTGCTTGAACATGCTAATTTCCTTATATGATGATCTAAAATGGTGGGAAAAACATCTTCACCAAAACTCAGACATTGAATCATCTCCATATGGCCCTATAAAAAGTGTGTAGCAATATCCCTCCTAATATATAATAGCAGTTAGGTTAAACATATTGAGGAGAATTCTTGGTGGTGAGAGGAATGAATTTTAAGTTGCGATCCTGCTGGGTACATGTTATGCAGTTGGAGTAGTTTGAAGGAAAGATATGGCAAGTAATCTGAATTTACTCAATTGACTAAAATATCGGGGTCATTAGTTTTCCACTTGTAAACATGTAAAGCAAACCTTGGATGATTCTTTCGATTGAGCTTCTATATAAATTATTTACAGGTTATATTGTATTTGTCATTGTCAAACAGGAGCTGAGAACTTGAAACCAGGTCCTCCTCCCTCACCCCACACCCCCAAAGTCACAAGTCATCATTTAATAATAGAAAATTCAGACTTGCCTTGACACCTTGTCTGTCTAAAGAAAAAGAATGGTATGAAATTAGCATCATATCATATTTCATATGGGTCTCACATTAAAAATTTACAATCCCAAATCTGTTTTTTTTTTTTTTTAAATAGAAACCCCGTATTAATTCCCCTCTCCTCCCACCACTGAACTTTATTACTTGAAACCCCATTCACTTGGTCTCCAGAAACTCAACTTCTAAACATCCATTCAATTTTGTTGATGCAAGTAGGGACCAGTTCTTCTAGATATCTTGCAGAACTAATGGTGTCCAGTGAGGGCCCCAAATTCGAGGGAGAGAGATAAATTTGCTAAGACATAACCCATGAGACTAACTGTTGCTCGACTTCTTCCCAGTTATGAACTTTGGTCACCAGGGGGTGCAGAGTCGCGGAGTCTGTCTTGCACCAAGGATACGAGTTCTCATAATCAAAAAGTAGAACTCTAATCCCGACTTCAGCACACTCAATTGCATATCGTGGGTTATCGTCGATCAGAACATGCGCTCCTAGAGACCTGCCAGATTCACCACCAAATCATTAAGCAAACTAAACTCATTCTAAATCTGTCCATCTCATTCCTTTTGGTGTTATTCTAAGCTAGCAATTATTATTTTTAGATAGGATAAGTTAGCAATTATTTCAGTCTTGTTAAACACAGTGGAGTCGCATGGCTACATGAGGGAACTACAGAAGGGTTATTGAAGGAAACAACATTTTAGAAAATAACAAAGAAAAACTCAATTAATTTGTAACCTTTTTGCATGTTCCGCATAAATTAATTACAAAAAACACTCAATTGAAAAGGTATGACTGCTACATATTTTCTGCATTGAAACAAGTTTTTAAACCTCCGGTCCCAAAACAATGTGTGATAAAAAAGATTGTAAGATATTTCTACCATGCAAGATAGGTAAAACCACTCAAAGTTATACCTGCAAATTTCTGATTTAGGTCGTGACATCCCATCCAAAGCAAAGTGATTGCCAAAGTGAATCTCCTGAAACAATCCCGGATAATGCTTTTCAATCCACTCAATTGTGTGGTCTTTAATTGCATTCTGACGAGACCTTCATGATAAAAGAACTGATAGAATCAAGTTCTGACCTGATTATGGGAATAAAACCATTTCTTAAAAGAGTATATTCTAAGAATACTTACGTCACAACGGATAGATTGCAAAATGTAGATAGCTTATGGAGAGCCACCCGAGCCCCCGGGATAGGATGGATCCCTGTCTTGAAGTAAGAAGTCTTAAAGAACTCATGAACACGGATATCAGCTGCCACGACAAAAGCAGGATGATTTGGACAATTCCCGTGAATAATATCTCTTAGTGGCACTTGAAGAAGTAAATCTATCTAAAGTAAATATTCTTCACTACGAATATCCCCCACTTCAGGTAAACACATTAATGAAGTCGACTTGACATAATCAAAACTGTAACTAGTTAAGATACTACAAATTTAAAAGGAGCAACACTAACATTTTTATGTTCTAACTGCCAACACCATTATTGACTCAGAGGACTCACTGAAAAGTATTGTCCAGAGTTGGAATGTAGATCTATCTTTCTTACTAAGCAAATACATGAAACAAGTTAACCAAAGTTGGTGCTACAAATTCAAAAAGATAGTAACATGTATAGAACATTTTCTTGATCATGCCTTCAACTTTCAGCAACTGCATTTGCATCTTTCAAGAGATACAAATTAGGTGTCTAAGAAATATTGTTAGATGCTTAATAATGGTATACCCGTACAACTTGACTCAGTTCTGTCGGTTGTTTTGGTAAACTCGCGCTCCAACTACACTAACACTCAACCTGAGAAAACTAAATTACAAAGTCTAAAAAAAGGGAACTAAATTAAAGTCAAGTTTCAAATGTTTAAACCTTCAACCGGCAATATAGAAGAGCAAAATCTTGTTTGGTAAATGCAAATAAAAATTGTATCATGCATAAGAGTAAAAAGTATATATGTGGGTGGCACCTTCATTGCGGGAACAGTTCCATATCTGTTGCAGAAACAGAAGATGTATCAAATTAGAAATAAGTAGAGTAGTACAGTTATTCCCACCAAAATTAAGAAAGAAAATATGGCTTAATACCTCGGCCCTAGCAATGACAGTGGCATTTTGCCATTGTCTGGACCATCCAATCAGTGGCCATGTCTTGTATCAGCCATAGCCCAAATGTTTCTTTCTTTTTCTTTTTTTCCTTTTTTTAATATATATTTTTTTAAAAAAATATCAGTACAGCCTAAATCTTCCACTGAGCAGATGCTGATTGCATTTTTTTTGGACTGTTCTAACAATATGATCATAGGACTTTCTTGAAGCCCAGTTCCTTTGGACCATAGCTCTTAGCATTCACAGAGCAGATGCTCCAATCTAATCGTTTTTCAAGAAATTCCAGTGATCATATGCCAGAGGCCCAGAACAGTCCAAGACATACAATTTGCGCTATGTTCTACTCAAGAGGTGGCCATCAAGTTGGAAGTGGAGAAAGTAAATGAAGATCATGTCCATAACCGTTGATATCAGGGACACACTGTTATTTCTCTTCCTAGCAAGAATATAAACATCCAAAAAACATCTGTAAAGAAGAAGGAAGATCCTTACTTTTGATTCCTATAACGCAGATACTAAAAAAGGCTATGTCAGCAAATACCTTGAAGAACTCGTACACATGGTACTCCGAAACTGAGTGCTTCAAAGCGTAACGATCGGCAATAAATTTGTTAAGAGCTGAAACGAAGCTTCCAAGAACTATGAATCACATAAGCAGCAAAAAACGTAGATATTAGGAAAGAAGTTGAACTTATTTCAGCAGATGATAACTAAAAGTCTTTGAACAAGACTCTGCAAGAACACATTCTGTTATTTGAATATAAAGAAGACAGCCATGGCAGAAAGAAATATAGAAGTAGATACCTACCCTCGTCCACATCAACTGCCACAACCAATTTCTCAGGCAATGGACGGTCCAAGAACCCGAGAGGGCTTCTGCGTTGGAACGTCTCACGCCCATTCATCATCGGCCTAGTAGAATTCCTGTCCTCTTCAAGCCTAGCATCCGAATAATAATGAAGCAGCTGCGGAAACGGCAATGGAGCCAATGCACGAGGAGGCTTTCGAAGTCTATCATCAACCCTTCTATGAAGCCCATGCCCATCAGAGGCGGAGCCGTCAGAGCAACCTTTTAAGCTCAACCAATTGCCCGCATTTATCCTATTACTAGTAGGACTACTCCCACTCCCAACAACATCAGTAGCAATGTTGCAGGGAAATTGAGCCCCGAGCTCATTAGATGAACTCGGACCCATCCGACTAAAGCCATGGAAACCAGCGGACGAGAAGGGATCCTTGTTAAGTAAAGCCATCACACCCCAACAATTGGTCAATACTGTACGGCGATATGCAACACCCGCTTGACGAGAAAGACACCGCAAACTTTGCCTCTTTATCATAACGTATCACATTCCAGCAAACCGATCACAAACCCTAAACAAAGAAAAAGAAATACCTAGACCCAGAAGGAGAAAAGGAGTTGTAAGACAAGTATAGAGAAATGGGTCTCGTTAAAAAAATATAGAAACAGCAGAAACACCCCTACCCACCCCAACCAGATACTCATGAAATGTCTTCAAAACAGGAAAGAGCTTGTGAAATAAAAACAGAACGAACGAACGAAAACAAGGAAGTTTGGATGGAAAAGAAATGGATTTCCCTGTGAAACATTCTCAAAGTCAAAAGAGAAATAATGGTAGATTTCTACTAGCATTACAGAGCGTGACTGAAAGGAAAGCAAAGCAAGCTCCAAATGAGAAGAAACCCTAAAAAGCAGATGATAAATAAATAACACAATGGAATGGTTATGGAATGCGAAGAGCGGACCTCAAAATGAATAAGACTAAAGTATGAAACGGAATAAAGGAATTTTACCCGATTTGAAGTATTCAAGAGAGAAACAATGACGACAACGACAACGACGTGGCGGAGAATCTGAATGGAAATACTAGATGATTTATGCTCGTGGGGTGGGGGGTGGGGATATTGTCGTCAGCCTCCTTCTGGTCGGACAAAATTCAAAAGCTTTTCTTCCTTTTCCTTTCTACCAACGAAATTAGGTTCTCATTTCACATTTCCTCTCTCTCTCTCTTCTTTCTCTTCGTCGCTCCCTCCCTTCCGCAGAAATGAACTCTCCCTCTCTTGTATACTCGTATTTACTATTTATATATTTATGCTATTTTTGGATGAGGGCCTATCCAAATATATGGTTGTGTGCAACTCTTTGGCGTAAATTTCGATTTTGGGTCGGTAATTAAAGAGAAATACAGTACAATTTCGATAAAATAATAATCTCGTTAGATTTTTGTTCATCTCAACTTGAATCTAAAAGAGAAAATATTACTTGATAAATTAAAATTCTGATTAATTAATAAATTTAGCTGGTCCTAACCTTATTAATTTATAAAGGTTTAACTGTAATGCTGTGCGAGATGTTTTTCGTAGGACCGGCGTTGTTATTGTTGTTGTTGATATCAGTTTTTACAACATACGTACTAAACTGACGATCATCCCCACGATGACATAACTACACATCATGTTCCTAAATTTTTGTGTTAGGTTTACAACGTCTAGCTTCCAGTCTTCCACGTTTGATTTTATTGTATGTAACCAGAACGCGGAGCAGGCAGGGTGGCATGTATGTAGTTCTAGATTGCCTCTAGAAGGAGAGCATTGAAGCGTAATTCGGAATGACAACGCAAGGTTTCAGACCAAGAACGTCACCCCATACTACTGTTCGAATGCTGGTATTTTTAACACTTGAAAATAGAGGTGTTAAGTGGGTCGTGCCATGCCAGCACGACACGGCACATTGGCACAATTAATAAGCGTGTCGTGCCATGCCGTGCCATCAACACAAATCACTCGGCACGGCACGACACATTGGCACAACACGCTCCAAGGCTCCAAGCTGTGTCGTGCCGGCAGGTCGTGCCTACCGTGCCATTTTTTTTTAATTGGACTTAAATTAAAGATGAATCCCCTTTGTGGGACTCGAAACCAGAACCTACAATTTAGACAACCATGCTTCCAACCACTCTAACAAGTGGTCTTCCACCCTTACCGTGCCATTAGTCGTGCCATTAGGCGTGTCTTATCGTGCCATTAACGTGTCAGTAATCGTGCCATTAGTGTGCCATCTCGTGCCATAGCCGTGCCTAACCGTGCCAAGTGCCATTGTTTGTGCCAAATGCCACATTGCATATGCAAAATGAAATTTGCATGTGCCAAATGCTATTTTGCATATGCAAAATGAAATTTTCATGTGCCAAATGCTATTTTGCATATGCAAAATGAAATTTTCATGTGCCAAATGCTATTTTGCATATGCAAAATGAAATTTTCATGTGCCAAATGCTATTTTGCATATGCAAAATGAAATTTTCATGTGCCAAATGCTATTTTGCATATGCAAAATGAAATTTTCATGTGCCAAATGCTATTTTGCATATGCAAAATGAAATTTTCATGTGCCAAATGTCACTTGCATGTGTCAAATGTTATTTTGCTATTGCCAAATGACATTTGCATGTGTCAAAATGTTAATTTGCTAATGCCAAATGACATTTGCATGTGTCGAATGTTATTTTGCATATGCAAAATGAAATTTGAATATGCCAAATGTCTGTTGCATGTGTCAAATGTTATTTTGCTAATGCCAAATGACATTTGCTTGTGTCAAATGTTATTTTGCTAAAAAAAATATTAAATGTAGAAAGTTGCTAAACTAGTAGCACATATAAAATCATTATAAGTTACAATAGTATTGCCATATTGATTATTAAAATCTACAATTATATTTTCATAACCTTTGCATTGTTTTAACATAAGATAGGTTGTGTTCCAACGTGTAGGCATGTCTGTTTTAAATGTTCTAGGTTTCAAACCATTAAGAGTACATAATTGTTTAAAATTTTGTAATCTAGAAGGTGAACAAACAATAAAAGTATGGCATCCCTAAACCCTAAACTCTAAACCCTAAACCCTAAACCCTAAACCCTAAACCCTTAATTTTCTTAACAAAATTAAGGTATAGGTCATCATTAATTTCTTTAATTCCTCTTGTACAATTAAATTAATAATGTGACAACAATATTTAAGGTGAAATAATTGTCCTTGGTAAGGAGGACGAAAATTACGTTGAAATAATTCAATTGCACTCATATTAGCACTAACACTATCAAAACTAATACTAAAATATTTAGAGACAATGTTATATTCATTGAGTATACTTAAAATGCATTGATAAATATATTGACCACTATGGCGATATTCTAACATACGAAAGGCAATAATTTTTTTAATTAAAGTCCAATAGCTAGCATCAATATAATGAGCAGTAAGACAAAGGTAACCATATTTATTACAACCGGTCCACATTAGAAGTAAAAGAAATTGCACTAACATGAGAAGAAAATTTAGAAATTAACTTTAATTTCCTATCATTAAAAATTTCTAAAAGATCAGATCTACATGTGCCTCTACTAACTTTTTGAAAAGAAGGTTGAACATAATTTTTCAAAAAATGTTCAAGTTTAGGGTCTTCACCAAAAGTAAATGGTTGTTCTGCTCCAGCTACATACAATTCTAACCCATCTCGCATTTTACGTTGGTTGTATGTAAAAGTTCCCATCCCACTAGATCCTATATTAATTTGAGTTTGTTTTCGGTCATTAGGGTTTTGGTGTTTGGGAAGACAAGTCTCAAGGTGCCTCCTTAGGGCACCGGTACCGCCTTTAGAATGCGGTTTATAATGTACAGGACAAAGATTGCATACGACTCTTTGTCTCATTTGTCCGATATGCTCTATCTCTTTAATTGTAAAATGGTTCCAAACATTTTATGTTTTAACCCTTGTTCTTTTTTTACTAGTAGCAGTAGATGGAGTAGTATGATCTACTTGTTCTTGGGGGGAGTAAAATTATCATCATCATCAACATGTGGAGGAGAATTGTGGAGATGATCCATAATGATATATATATAAAAAATTAAAATACAAATATAAATACCTCAAAAAATGAACTAAAATTGACTGAGAATTAAGAGGATGAGGCTTAAGATCTTGAATTCTTGATTCTTGATTTTGAATTCAACACCTTGATGTTTTTAAAATTTTCAACCCCTTGAATCTTGATATTCCTTGATTTTGTATTGTTGATTGAGTAAGAGAATGAATGATATGGCGAAAAAGAGAGAATCTTACGAGAGATTGAGAGAAATGATTGAAGTTTTGTGAGAAAAATAGGGTGCAGGAAGTTGGTATTTATAGAAAAATGGGGTGGAGGGGGGAGGGGAGGGGGTGCACATGACCATAATGCCCCTGGAAGTACCCATTTTTTGGCTGTTAATAAGGGTATTTTGGTAAAAAAAACAAAACAAAAAAGAGTCGTGTTAACTGATAGTCGAGCCTAATCGTGTCGTGCCGCCCGTTGGCACGGCTAACGACTATAAACGTGCCGACCGTTGGCACGTCTAACGGTTATAATCGTGCCATATGCCGTGCTGTGTCTCGTGCCATTTAACATGTCGTGCCGTGTCATACTCATGCCGTGTCATGTATCCGTGTTGTGCTGTGCCAATTTACCGTGCCGTGTTCGTGCCGTGCTCGTGCCATGCTTGTGCCATTGGCTTGCCGTGCCGTGCTCGTGCTAATGGGTCGTGTGGCTCAGCACGACACGACACGACACAGTTAGGTCTCGTGCCGTGCTGTGTCATTTTTTAAGCGTGCCATGCCGTGCCAGCACGACCCACTTAACACCTCTACTTGAAAAGTAGTGCTTTTCCAAAATTCGTATTAACTAGATCCAAGAGCCTTTTTTTTTAAAGAAAATAAAGGTTTAGGGTCATGGTTTAGTTTAATTTGGTCCTTTGATCCGCAGTTCATGTACGTTCAAAGCGCAGTTTATGTATTTTCTAAGCACGATTCGTAAAATTTAGGAGCGCGGTTCCATATTTTCGGAGCGCCTTATTAACAAAATATTTTCAAATGTCCAATTTTTTTTAGTAAGGTTGTCTAAATGGACTGATTTTTTTTACAAGTATGTTATTTATACTATTTGGATCATACCTAAAAAAATCAGCTAATACAACTAGAATGTCAATCTGACAGTAACCCAATCTAAATCCTTCATAATTAACCATCACCAAATACTGCTGGATGCAGATTTTGACTTCTTGACGCTGGGAGAGGCTGAAAATCGAATTCAACAAGCAGGGCCCGTAAGGTTTTCCTTTTTCTTACAATTTGTTTTCAACAAGATTCACGATCCAAAAGTATTCAAAAACGATAAGTAAAAACTAAGGTAATCTGCATACAGGAGGAGCATGCTCAATACAAAATTATACATCCTGTCAAACTAAGGTCATACAAAAAATTGCTATCCAAGCAAGCTGCAAGCAAACCTGCAACAGAGAAGCAGGATTCAGTTTTTTTTTTTTTTAAAAAAAGGGGCCCTGACTGCATTGTACTTAGCTGAATCTGCAGGTTCAAATGTAATACAGACCGTTAGTTTACAGTAGCAAAGATTTGCATCTTTAAAATTCTCTCTCTCTCTCTCTCTCTCTCTCTGCTGCTTCAAGCAGCCCATCCATCTAAACAGTTTGATGGTGACATTGATTTCCAACAACATTAAAACTTTTCAAAAAAAAAAAAAAAAACTTACCAGGTAGATTGAAACAGCATTAAATTCCCAAGTTTGATGTAACAAATGGAGGTGTTGGCAAAAACGAGCTCACACGTTCAGTGTCACTGTATGAAACGGCACATGCCGAATTAATAGCAGTTGGGAGTACAAACAAGATGCATTTGTCCTTAACGGTTACCAATTAAATCAAAAGAAATATTATTATATATCATAAAGATTTTTTTCTATAATACAGACAGACCTCATCACAATACCAGAAGAAACACAGTTATACAACTTTTAAGTCCAAAACAAATAAGATACCAATGAAATATATAGCCATCTTTCTCTAAAAGATAATTAAATAGCCATCTGCATAAATGGACCTAAGATTAAACACAGCCAATGAAACCTACTGTCACACGGTAAATACAACTCTGCAACTCATCAATCCAAACTATTCAGAGAACACGCAACTCTATGATGAAAAGTGGTCCAACTAGAGGATCTTAATCTTTTCGTCTCAGCTAAAATTTCAATGTTTTCAGAAACAATGAGCATTTGGGGGGAAAAAGTCCATGATCAGATGGTTGGAACTTCGAACTCTCCAGCCTGCCTAGTTCTCAGGCTATGAGTCATCCAAGCTAATGCCCATTTAAGTGTCAAGATTAATGAGGCCATACACATTGCAACAATAGGGGAGATCGGAGATTTCAAGCTTTATTTCAAAACAACTGCTTTATCTGTGAAAACAATACCAATAACCAACTATGCTATTTACATTTTCATTGTAAGACTCACCATTAAAGATATGCATTGACAATTTTCCACGTTAAAATTTCGAAATGCAAGTGTTCTTTACAAACTGATAATTTGATAGCTCTATGCACGTGTTCCTTACGCTGGGTTTATACCAAAGAAGCGCATGCATGAGAGCGGTAACACCTCATTTTCTCTCTATCTACACTACACTTATACTTTCACCCCGTTCACATGGCCTGCAGAGCGCACACCAACCTGTGGGATGATGTGGAGCCTCATTTGTAATTTTAAAATTTGTCAAAAGGGAACCTTTGTAATTTCAGTAAAGAGGGGTATTTTTGTAAACTTAGTAAAGGGATATTTTTTATGTTGTTAGGCTTTATTTTTATAATTTATAAAAGAGGAGCATTTTAGTTTTTGTTATCCAATGGTTGATTTTTGTGATGATGATTCTCTTATCATGTTGGCCCCATGGGTGTAAAAATAAGTGGGGTGTTAATAGAAAAAAGTGGGGAGGAAGTAGAGTTTCTAAGCTTTGTTAAGAAGGATAGATATGAATAATATACTGCATTTTAAGGGGCACTTTTGAGTAGATGGGCATGGATGACATGGAGACGGCTCCATCTAAGCCACTTTGAAGCCGATGGAGCCCCTTTATATATAGAGATGATAATATGGCACTGTCCTTTCTTGGACTATGTATACAAACTGCTGTTCCAACAACAAGCCTAAAACACCAAATATGTGAGATGTGACTAAGGACAAAGCCTTCAAAAATTTGAAAATTTTGAATCATGACAAATCTTTTGTCATGTGCTTGTACCATATACGTGAACCAACTATGAAGTTAGGCCTACCAGAGACGCAGTCCACCAATTGAACAACCCCCAAAAATGAAAAAAAAGAAAAGAAAAGCAGACAAAGGAGTTAAAAGGTCCACATCTATCACGGGTCAATCTCTAAAGCAAGAAATAAAATAACATGAATAGCAAGAAGTAGGACAAGAAAATTGTTCACCTTGATAAATCAGTTTGAGGCATCAGGATATTACTAGTCCTGTAAAAATAACTAATAAGAGTTCGATGATATACAGTAAAACCAGCTCTCCGTTGTAGCCTAAAAGAAAAAAAACGAAAGCATGCTTTTTAAATAACCTGTGTTGAGATATTTGATGTCAAAAGTGTTCCCCGAAATCCTTCCTCAGTTGTCTGGACCTCCATATTCTCTTCAGAGAGCTCATCTAAACATTAAAATAGACAAAATAGTCAAATTGTTCGACTTCTCAAAAAAAAAAGAATAGTCAAGTTATTTAAGGGGCACTTAAGTTAAAACAGGACAAGAGGGACTATTCCTGTTTGCTTCCACCATACATGTGGTACATATTCAAATGATTTGGATCAAAGAATATTTTCCTGGACCATCCATGTATGTATTGCAACTCTCAAAATGTAGCATATTAGATGGTTGTTTACCATCCAAAAGAATAGATTGTATTGCCAGAAAGATCCCCTGGGTAGATCCACTTAATGGTTGGTCCCCTTGCCCCAGCTTATGTGTCACATATGTTGCAGATCAGGCATTCTATCTTCATTACTCCTCCCTTCTGACTTGAGCAATCAAATGTTTATTTATTTACTTTTTTTTTTATGGCAAACCATAGCAATCATATGTTTATTCAAACGTGAAGGATAATTATCTTCATAAATAGTTCTTTCCTATAATGATAATGTTAAATTACCAGCAATATCACGGTTTTCGTGGATTTCTGAATCTCTGACCCAGAGGATATCTCCCGGGAATATATTCACGTCAGCCAGAGTGGCAGATTCCCCGTCAATTATCCTAGGTCCTTTATGTAGAATCTGGTTCTCCTTAACAACCTGTCAGATAAGTACCAAGTTATTAGAGTAATCCAGTTTGAAAGTAAACCTACTTAGATAGTGTTGAATAAGGAGGGGCTAAATAACCCCTCTAATATATAGATTTCTTATTTTAGTAATCATCATCAAAGGAAAAAACCCATATAAGAATTCAACAACATGGTGTAAGAGAGAGGATCTCCTCAAAAGAATTATATGAGAAAAATTCAATTTTACTAATTTTCCAGAATAAATTCTTATTAGACATAAGCAATTAGATATGAAAGCTTACCCCAAAAGATTCCCATATCATCATTTTCAACTGGTAGATCGACATGGAACCAGAAACTTTCAAATTTATTGAGTTGCCAAATGACGTCTTCCGGGAGCGCTTGGAGGTGCGTCGATCCGGCTCAGAAATTGCACAAGAAGCTTCCAAAACAGATCTTGGAGCTTCCTTACCACGTACTAGAAATACACAAATATCCTCATTGCAATAATTTAGCTTCCGCATTAACTCACTGCTTTCTCTTTCTCCAATGCATTCCTCGCATATCTAGCCAATACAATTAAACATCATCAACCAACGGTGGTACAATGACAACTGACATGGCCGCGTTTGGGTATGCTTAAAAGCTAACGGTTTCATCCTATATAAAAGTTAGTGAAAGTTTCAAAGGTTAGTTTTAAAATGTATTAGCAGGTGCCTTTGTCATTTAAAAAAGTTATTCAAAGAACTAAGTGTCATTTATGCTAAAGAAGTTTTTCAACCATTTTGACTTACTAAGCTGCCATAGGATGAAGATATAAGTCCTACACTATGGTTTATGACAGAAGGTAGAGGAGTGGTTTGGACTAGCCCAACCCAGGTCCAACCCATTTGCCGCAGCTCAGCTACGAGGGGCTGCCCAGGAGCAACAATCTGGACCAGGAAAATAACCCACGTCCAAACCCAACCTAACCCAGCTTAAGTCATTGTCTTGGGTTTTGAAGCTTTTTACTAAATATCTTTTAAATGTTCATTGGCTATTAAGTTGTCTTTATGAGTTGAGTTATTATCTTGAAGCTTGTTAAGTGACTTTTAAGTGTTCATTAGTTTTGAGGTATCTTGAAGTTTGTTTGTGGGTTTTAAACGCTCGTTAGTTTTGAGGTGTCTTGTAAGTGAAAAGTCCATGTAGTAGTCAAGTAAGTCCAGAGTCTTTGTAACCTACACCTAATACTAGAAATTTCATGTAAAGATCAAGTCATCTCACTAATGTATGAAAGAAAAAGTTTCATATGTGCCATAGAAGAAAACACCAAGTAGACATCTGATAACGGATTCATGAACCCAAGGGATTATGAACCCTTAAAAAGAACTAAGAAGAATTCTGCGATTCTTATAAATTACTGCTTTGTTTGGCAACCATCAAAAGAATCCTAGGATTATCATAAGTCCCCTTCCTAGAGTTTGGGCTGCCCCATAATCCTAAGATTAATTAAAAAAAAAAAAAGAATTATAAATATATAAAGACTAGAATCCCTCCACAAAAATACCAACAAATTATAGGTGGGGAAGTCGGACTTCATCTAGGCGATTTGCTAGGATTTTGGTTTCCATGGGAAACTAGAATTCCTGGATTTTGAGCAACCAAATGGCCCAGGGAAACCAAAATTCCACTAAATCCCCTTGCCCCCAAAATCCCTCGTTCAGAGTTCTACATCCAAACACACCATAAGATCTTTTCTTTTATATCAATTTAAGATTTAAGAGGTCTATAATTGCTATATATATTGCTTTCTGAACAACATAGTCACTAAAAAATGGTTTAGCCCTTACCATCGGGTAAGTCTTAATAGTAGGTTGTCTTGACTCAACCTCATCATTTGCTTCATCATTTGAAGGAATAAGGTGTACATCTGAAATTGGCATCTCTTCACAAGATCCAACTAATTTGCTCATCCCACAACTAGTGAACTCAATTTCAGCAGATAAACCTTTCCAGTCAGTACCTTGCCACTCTTCACAGAAGAATTTCCAGTCATTCTCTGTGATGATAGTCAATCCATCTGTCTGGTATTGACACGGAAAAAGAAATATTAGATACAATAGAACATGCCTTCAAGTAGAAATCAATTCACTATAAAGTAACTACAAACTTATGTTGAAAGAGAGTTATATATTGAGAATCGAACTTCTTTTAGTTGTGCAGTGGTGAAGTGGGACTATAGATGGCTAATAGGAAACATGAAACTAAAAACTAAGAACACCAAGTAGGGATCAAATATAAACAACTTATTCCAGCATGATAAGCAATCACCAGCATATTGATCTATAAGAAAAAAACTACCTTGCCATATAAACAAACAACTATTACATCTCTTTTATATCACAAAGAATAGAAAGTCTTAACTGTTGAGAACAAGCAACTGACATAATACGCGAAGCGTGCCGCTTATTATTTGTCAAGAGCTTGTTTTGCAATCCAAATCACAATTAGAAAAAGGCTCACAAAGAAAGTCTTAAAATACTTTGTGCACTTACAGGAGATGCCTTTTGGACAGTAACGCCACGTTTGCAGATAAGGTCGAGGGGCCTTTCTAGCAGCCGCGAATGCTGGTACACCAAAAACAGATAAATATATAATACTGAAAACAAAGAAGTTACAAGAGCACAAGAATATCTAGTACCTAGTAACTACCATTCTAGATAAGATTAATTGTTAAATTGTTATGCTGGGTTTACAATAACTCAGATAGGTACTCCCATATGTCATGTGATAATCTCTTTATCTACTTGATCTGTGTCATGCAATCAATCAATGCATTCCTAATTTTATTGTTCATCTAAACTCAAATTACTCCAAAGACTTCTTATTTACACTGCAATAGTTGGAAATGTTTAGCAACATTGCATACATATTTAAAATGGATAACTATCGCAGAATCTACAACTTACTTTCTCACATTTAAGAGAATCAATGACGCCCTCTAGAGTGTCAGGTTCAACAGATGAAGAAATGTTCTTCCCACTTGCTGTAATGTAACTTCTCCACTTAGTCAGCCATGACGAAGGCAACAAGTAATACTTGCAACCTGGATAAAGTGCAATACTTTTTCCCAGAAATAATTTCTCGTGATTCTGGCGTTGTTTGAGCTTAGCTGCTCTGCAGCATTAACATAGGAATCAAGCCATTGAGCAACTATATAAACTATATACTATTAAAGTATCAGCAGAACTACCTAAGGGTATCTTCCAAGCATGCCACTTCTGTAAGTTCGACGCTGCATAGAGCACATGTTTCGGAATCCGAGGGAAAAGTTGAACAACCCAAAGCATCTTCAGGTTTCACTGCATTAGCAGTTTCCCAAAGAAAGAGCCAGAGAGTCTCAGGAACCAAAACACGCTTTGCCCCAGCAGCTTGTTCTGGCATAAGTTCTCCATGGGGGCACCTAATTGAAGCTGTTGGGCCAATGTCAGCTTCACAAGGAAAATCAGCATTCTTTCTCCGTAACCACTGTAACAACCTGTGTAATAAACCAGGTAACATCATTACAAATCCTTCAATAACAAAATGTACAAGATGAAGTAAACAGAATGCAGTGGAACCATTTTAATATCAGTGTTCCGAAACTTTGACCTGGACACACCATAGGAATGAGAAAGTGTCATCCCATATCGAATTGGGATGCCCAGACTCTGACGTGTCTCTTGGGAGAAGTGATAAAGGTCAGTCCCTTTAACCCCTCAAGTGACATCTTAGATCACTGGGTTTCTTCTTTTCCTTCCCTCGGTCTTATTTTTAGTTCCTCTAATCTCATAATGAATTGGCCTATTTCAACTTTCCTCTCAATCTGAACTACATATAGAACAATCTCTAAGGAAAAGAAAAACAATTTGGGGCCACTTGTTCTAATAATTGACAGATTCCAAAGCCAAGCCAAATTTGGAACCCTGAATGATGTTATGAACACTGAAATAAGCATATAAATCCAAAAAGAAGTAGAAATAGACTGCAAAATGAGAAACAATAACAACCATACCACGCCCTAGATACATAATACAAGGTCCCATCCAGAAACTTCCCAGCAAGTGAGGCCTCTGCGATTTCCTTTAAAGAGGCTCTTCGATCTCTAAAGTCATCAGCACGGACCATACACTTTGCCCCATCCATTAGGCAGTCAATGCAGAAGTCACCATTGGCTAGTGTTGGCCCACCGTCATACTAGAGTTGTAGGTGCCCATGCAAATCATTAGTAGAGGTAACATGTGAGCAGAAACAGAGGAAATATGGCAAAAGGAAAAGAACAAATAGCTTAATTTATGGCTTTATAGAGATCAATCCAGACTCTTCGCTACAAATGGCTGAAGAAGCCAATCAGACCATCTTTTGCATCGAAAACTCTCTGAGATGCCGACATGAATATTGCCCATTGTCCACACCATCCCTATGCCCTACCATTAAGTGTATTGAAATACCCGAATCCCAAAGGGTGAAGTGTGTGGCCTATCGATTAAACGAAGGAGCTGCGTTTGGTGGCACTAGATTGAACAGCCAACAGAACCGAAAGAACGAAAGAAGAACCACCAATTACTTCATGGCCTCATACGTGGCAACTCATGCAATAAATGCGTGCTAGGTTTTAAGCTTTGGGCTACGAACAGCAACGCAACCGGGAAAGGAGAACCGTGGACAAATATACAGAAGAGTTTTATTGATTGGATTGTTTTACGGATTGGCTTCGTGGTTTAATGTCCCTGAAACAGAAAATCAGAGAGTGTCGAGTTTGTTGATTGTTTGTGGCCTGATATCCGAGACACATTCAGTTTACAAACTCTCTGGTAAGTTTCGGAAGCTGCATCTTCAGCTGGTAAAATGGAAACTCAACATAAATCAGGCAACCAAGCTCCAGTAAGGTTTCAACTTTAAACAACAAGTAAACTCTCAAATAGCTCCGGAGAACATTTTGATGCTAATTCGTAAGCAGGGGATACTTCACCTCCTGCAAGTAATTCAAGGGGGATTATAGTCGAAGTGCACCCAGCACCAAGTTCTTAAGCTAAGCGTAACAGTAACCATTTTGCTGAACCCACAGTAGATAAATGTAACCGATGTGGACAGCCGAGACATCGCCTTCACAAGCATCCGAAGAGATAAGTAGCAATAATTGACAATCTTCAAGAACAGAAAGAGGTCCACAAGAGGCTAAGGAGTATGCAGTTGAGTATGCAGATGGAGGTGAAGGAGAAAGAATTGCTTGTGTAGTACGAAAAAATTTATTAACTCCCAAGCAAGAGCTGAAGACTCAATGGCACAATTTATTACTCATCTGAGGCACTATAAGAATGAAAATTTACAATTTTTTATTAACAATGGGAGTACACAAAACCTCGTGATGCAAGCCTTGGAACTCGGTTTGAAAACAGAAACATCCTTCCCCTTGTTAAGTGGGCTGGATTAAAACAGGGACTGAAGCGAGGGTCTATATAATCTCCCAGCTACCTATATCGATAAATAAAACATACAAAGGCATTGTTATTTCTGACATCCTTGACATGGACACTTGTCATGTTCTCCTGGTATATCCTTGGCAATTCGACACGAACACCATTTACAGAGGAAGAGAGAACTTGGATGAATTTACTTGGGCGAAGACAAAAGTGGTTCTACTACCGTCAAAAGAGAAACATGGAGAAGCATCAAGCAACAAAAAAGAGGGGAAAAAACCTAGACGTGAAAGATCCAAATTCCCACAGAATATATCAGAAGACAAGATCTATAAAATACCTTAGAAAGCAACCTGGTCCAAGCTTTTGCTGACAATCGCTTCATAGAGCCAACCTTTGAAACTGGAACTTTTCCATGCGAGCACTGAATTGATTTGTTGTCAAGGACGCTACAGGAGATCATAAAGTATTCCTCTAGTTATCAGTTCTTGTAAAATTTTACTTCCATGGATTTATAATAGCACAAAAAAACAAATCACTTGATGTGCTCTTTAATGATCTACTTCTGCAGCAGTAAGAAAAGCCTAAAATGCAAAAGGTAACACTCAAAAGATTTAATCAGAAGAAAAATTATTTATAAGTCGAATCTTTGACGACATTAACACCAAGAAAGGCAATTGGTAAAACAACAATGGGGGTAATCTCTCAAATAGAAATCATAGTGATTTTCAACATAGCAGCAATCAAGAACTAGAGTTGCAAACAATCAAGGCACCTTCTCCTAAAAATACCACAATGCATGAATTCTTTAGAATAAAAATGCAGAAAAATAAAACCTTCACAAGTCTCCACACTATGAGTGCTAGCCTATTAGAAACTCTTTGCCATTAAGAAAAGCATAAAGAAGATGAAAAGGTAAATGGAAAGACAAATGATAATGTGAAAAACATGCCTATTTGCAGGGCACAAGCACCATATTCTTTTGTTCTCTTCTGTGATATTAATGTCTGACCTTACCATCAATACCACCCATATATTGCAAATCATAATGCGTACATGGTAACTCTTTACGCTGGCGTGACTATGAGAACGGAATGGAGAACATAAGAAATAGAGACTTACAGAGGACAAATGTTATCAGCCCATTGCCGAAGCCAGTCTGTGGTAATCCAGAAGTAAGGCTCTTCAACTGAAGGAACAGGAGCATCAGAAAGAATTGATCTCACTTCTTGTCTCCGCTCTGTAATTCTCTCCAACTCTCTTTCCTTTTTCAGCTTGTATTCTTGGCAAGTACTAATAAATGATGCATTTAATCCCTTTATCTCTTCACAAAGATGAAGTGGAAGAGATTTATCACCGTGCTCAGACACCAGCATTCTACTTATTTCTGTATCTTTGGAGGCTTTATCGTTGCTTGCTGTGGCATTTCTACGATGATACATCAGCATGTATGCATCAGCTGATGAAAAAGTCTTGGCATGACAAACAATATTAGAAGCTGATGAAGGTTGCTGACCAACATTGGCATGATTCCCATTTGAAACAACCATTTGTTCAGAGCAAGAGAGCTGCAAGTTTGATTCCGTCGGCATTGGTTTTGCAGTAGAGCTTGAAGAACCTTCTCCAAAAGGGTGAGAACCCAACTTAGAAACATGCTCATCATCAAATTCCCACCACTCCCCCGTACGCTCATCCTTAATAATTGACACATAATGGCCACTATTCACAGCAGTTCCTTTGTGAACCAGTACAGCTGACAAGTCATACATTAATTCCCACTGGGAGGGCTCACACAATCTCTGCCCCATATGCAGTTCTCCAGGAAAACTAAATAGAGAAGTTATTTTCTTCTTCGTTGTGGTCTGGAGAAGATAATAAAAAGATATCAATCCAGAAGAAATTAACCAACATTTATTAAAAACCACAATGAGGAAAGGGCAGCATAAACTACTCTGTAAACTGCATCAGTGCAACACTAAAGGATGCCACTACCACACCCCCAGTTATACATGGCTTCGGAAAGAGGAGTGATTTGGTTTATTAAAGACTTGCATAGGACTCCAAAATCATTTCGTGATGACATGATATGGGAGTGATCGCAGCATAGTTTGACTGAGATGCTACTTTTTTACTTTCTAAAGGATAATAATTAGGACCTCGATCTTCCATGTTGCTATGGTCTTTAGCATGTTTTAAGAGAAGATCAGAGAGCCAACTCTTCCAGGACCTTCTACAGAATAAGATTATTTTAGAAAGGGATGGATTAAGTACAGCAGGGATGATTTCGAGACTGAATTATTGCCACTTGTGTGCTGCTAGAATTTTTTTTCAAACTATAAGGAATTCAGTCATCCTCTCTGGAACTTCTTTTATCGTAGTTTGCTGATTTCTTCACTAGCTATCTTCCTTATTTCCTTAGATATCCAAAAATGTCATAAATGCCAGAAAATTTTAAGACCAATTAGGTGCAACTTGTTTGAAGAAATTATAAAAGGTCCGAACAATCATAAATAGAAAAGCAAATCTCTGCCTAAATATCATAAGCACCTTTGGAAGGAAAACACAACGCTTCAGCTGGAAATTAAGAACATCGGGAAGGGTGCGCAGCTTAATGCATCGGGTAGCATCAACTCGTGTACCACATGACTCGCAGAAATACTGATTATCCCCACGTAATTCTTCTACACTAAGGTAATCTTCTAAACTCTCATCTAAATTTTTCAAACCTTTGATGTTTAACTCAAGTTCATAAAAGTCTTCCATCTTTGAAGAAGCTTCTGAATCCTGTCCACACTTTGAACACCTGCAAGAATATGTGTGATACAGTTATGGCATTCAATTCATAACATGCAGGTAAAAAGAGCTACAAGAACCAGTTGCCCAAAGCTCAAGAGAAGAGCACAATTTCTTTCAAGATACTCGCATCAAGCACAGATGTTCAAGAAAGAGTATTGTTTACCAAAATTAAAGGCAAGATGAACCATCATCAAGAAGATAGGCAATCTCTAGAAACGAGAAAAGGGAAAGAAACAAGCAAGCAGCTATTGGCAATAGCATGAACATGCAAACTGTATTGTATGTCACTTAGAAAAATATAACTAATATCTATCTAACAACCTATAAAAAATATACTGCTGCTTGAGATAGTATATTTGACACAAGAAAGCTTACTGGTTTCATTCCATTCTGTAACAACTGAGAGCATTTTCCTTATAATAATGAAAAACACATTAATTGAGAATCTGTTTTCAAGTCCAAAAGCATGCCTTGGAATTGGTATTCAACAAAATAATAAGTGCCAGATACTTGCAATACTTGCCAATTCTGCTCATCAAATCATTCTACACTTTCCCTGACAAAACTTACTCTACTGTTTCTGATAAGGTAAAGGATAGTTGATCGCTCAAATGGTGTATTCAAGTCCCCTCAAAAAAAAAAAAAAAATTTTGGTGTATTCAAGTAACCAGACATAGTCAAGGAATTTCATAAACTATGAGCCTCCTCTGAGAATGCACCAAGCATATTCTATAGCATTTTCCTTCTGATAGCAAGTTACAACAATCCAAAACCAAAAGGTTGTAGCTCAGTTCTTAGCTTGCCATGTCATAGAGCTACTACCTTTTGCATCAAGTTGGCATTTGGAGTAGAACTGAGAAGAAACCAGAATTTTTTTAAGGTTAATAGGAAACCCTTGAACCTATGTGAGTAAAGGCATCAGTGAATTTTGGTCATTGATTATATAGAACGTAAGAGTTCACGATTTGAAGATAAGGTATTTAGCTGGGAAAATGTAGTAGAAGTGAAATTCAATAGCTTTTGTTGCAGCAACTTTTGGTAGGAGGAGGTTAGTAAGCGTCTTCTTCTCTTCCTCCTGTTCTTTGTGTGGTGTGAGTTTTTCCTCTTTTTTTTCATAAATTTACATTTACCACTAAGGCACTAAAACAAGAAGTCTCCATTAATTTACAGAAACGAAACATTTCATTTTGACCATTCTCAAAAAACTTGAATATGCAATAACAAGAGAAAAACTAGAACAATCTGAAAATTATGAGTTGATCACTTGAATCCAGCAGGAAAGCATCCAATCTTACCTGGTCACATGTGAAACACTTCCACGGAAGAGATCCTGAACAATGGTTCTTGCCTTGGAAATCTTGGAATGGCTTAGAGACTGTTCCAGTAAAGAAAGGAGTAAGGTGAGGAATTCATGGCTATCCTGCTGAACACCATTATCTAACTCCAACGTCTTAATGAATGGAGCTGAATCAATAAAGGCCATTTCACTGGAGTGCAACTGAGCAAATAGTTTTGCAAGTTGATCCAAAACTGGATGTTGCTTCAAAAGATCTGGTTCAACAGAAAAAACACCTGTCCTGAACGATGCATTCATGTAAAGGCACTGAAGTATACTATTAGCATAGCATGTGGCACCCAAATTAGTTAAGCCTGCAGGAAACTCGGTGGAAGCACGAAGATCCTTGCATGGATCTGGACCAAGAGCAAGGATAATATCTGACATCTTCTGCCACAGGCCTGACTTTCTAGTTCCATTAGGAGGTGGAATCAGTCCACAAAAGCAATTTGGGTTGTCTTTTGAGTTTACACGGCAGCCTTGACAAACAGGCTTCGAGATCATATATAGCTGATCAATATCATCTTTTGTTATCTCGCCCGTCAAATGAATTTTCCTACATAAGGACAAACTAATTTGTAAATAGATGTGAAAACCTGAGAAACAAATGCAGTAAAATATCAGAATTAAAAGAACAACCTCAAGATTTCAGATGAAGTTCCATCTTCGTCCTCAGACTTGTGTCTTTTATTTTTGTTGCGAGTAGTTGGTCTACTCATTTTATCACCAACTTAGCAACAATCACTAGATTGCGATGAACATTCGTCATTTAAAGTTAGAAGCAGATGGGCCAAATTATAGCAAACGAAGCCATGCACTTGAGATATCTTCCACAATATTGAGTTTCAACCAAAGATAAGCAACTGAAGTAGCAAATTGGAAAACATTTCCTGCGAAAGAAACACCCGGATCATCCAGAAAATGATTAATTGAATCTAGATGAGGAAGCGAAAAACTATCCTAACTATGAAAATGATTTGACCATACAATTCAACATGCAGCTAAAGTAGTCCAATTCAAATCAACAATCCCATCTTTGGTATGAAAATAATGACAGTGAAAAAACAAGAATCCTTCCTTGTTCGAGTGTTTTATACGCTGAGTTTCAGAAAGCATACCCCATAACTCAACTATGAGAAGCAACCTTGGGGAGGAGAGAGAGAGGAATTACTGCATTTACATGAACAGTTTGCAAAGATACCGGAAAAGAAAGAGTCTAGGTTTTTTTTTTTTCATAAGCAAGCGAACTTATTGGACGAATCAACGCAACAGCCAAAAACCAAAGGTAAATTAGAATTTCGTGGGGCAAAAAAGCAAGAGAAGTTTGCGAAGAAAACAAAAGCTATTAAACAGAGAGAGACTCTCGACTAATCTCAGTTTTAGAACTAGCTAGCTAATCTAGGGCAAAAAATGAAATTTGCAGTCTGGGAAAGAAATTTGAAAACAAAACACTTACAGAGATGATGTTGTTTTAGGTCTTTTTATCTTTCTTCCCCTGTTCTTCTTCTTCTTCTTCTCCCACGCTTTTGATTTGATTTGATTTGATTTGATTCGGAGGTTTTCTGATGATGATGATGATGATGATGATGATGATGATGACGATGACTCTCAAAAGAAAATAAACGAAAAGACGGAGAGAGAGAGATGAGTGAGAGCGGGATTTCAGCTTCCAAAGACCTCAACCTGACTATCTCGGATTTTAGTCCTACTCTCCTTGGAGCGGAGCGGCAACGATGAAAACCGTCCCGCGCAACCAACCTTAAAAACGGAACGTCGCTCGCACTTTTACTTCCCGCACGGATATATATTATTTTACTGTTCGTTCGTATTGTCCAGAGCCGCATCTGTGGAGTCGACCAGGAAGAGTTTGACCTATGTGTGGTGCCTTTAAAATTTCATGTTCGGCCATTGGATCATCGCAATTGAGTTGGCAAATTATACGACGCATTATTAATTAGGTGGCTCACTTGGGGACAATACATGCACTGATGTTGATTTACACGATGAATAGATCATTGTTACAAAAAAAATTAGCCCTTGAATTATCTCTACATGGTCGAATAAACACATGTAAATAAAGTGTAAGAATAAAATGGGTATTATTATCTACATAGTCTCACAAACACATGTAAGTAGAGTGTAAGAATAAAATGGGTATTATGTAGGCCCACTGGTGACTATGTATAGGCTGATGTGATTTAGACGTTGAGGGATCATCACGAAAAAAAAAAAAATATCAGCCCTTAGATCATATCTAATTAAGCACTACAACATGTGTAAACAAAGTGTAAAACAAATGAGAATTTACCATAGAACTTAAAAATAAACTAAAAGGAAACAAAGGGTATTAATGCCAAAAAAGCACGCAAGGCTTCCAAATTAAGGCGGCTAATTTGTAGTCTCATATATAGTATAGATATATAGCCCCACCATATAAAGCCCAATATAAAAGCCCCACGATCTAGATCGTAGTTTTGTTTTTGGTGGACGGTAGATGACTGATGTAACACCCCGAAAAATTTTAACCCTTAAATTTTTGTTGACTTAATGACCCATAAGTATTATTTTGTTGCATGTGTGCCAAGAGGTAAGTATTATATATATATATATGTGTGTGTGTGTGTGTGTGTGTATGCATATAAGTATGTATAAATATGTGATGAATTTATCTACATGTATACCTATATATTAGAATATACTTATTAAATACATATTTACAAATGCATATGTTTTCTTTTTTTTTTAGAAATTAAGTTAAAGTCACCAAATAATTATCTACATATATATAATAAAACAAAATAAATTGAATAAATAAATAAATAAATAATAATAAATACTTATTAAATACATATTTACAAATGCATATGTTTTCTTTTGTTTTTAGAAATTAAGTTAAAGTCACCAAATAATTATCTACATATATATAATAAAACAAAATAAATTGAATAAATAAATAAATAAATAATAATAATAGATTTACCACCATTGTAATGGCTAGTCCACCACCACTAAGGATGATGGCTAGTCCACCGCCACTAAATGATGGCTAGTCCACCATTATAATGGCTAATCCACCACCATTAATTTTTATTTTCATCCACCACCTTAGATTCAATTTTCACCTATATAAGGAGGTAGTTTGTGAAGACAAATATGGTGTAAGTTAAGAAAGAATTGAGAAGAGAGAAATAGGAAGAGAGAAAGGAAAATTAAGAGAATAAGAATTTGAGAAGATCACTACCCTCTTAGATAATTTCTAGCTATCACATGTAGGTCTCATTGAACTAGGGGTGTCAATGGGTCGGTTCCGGATCGGAACCTAAAGGTTCCAGATCCGATCCCGTTAATATGAAGCGGTTCTGGATCCTTTCAGTTCCAGTCCCAGAACCTCAATTGGTGGTTCCGGATCCGGTACCGCTAGGATCCGCGGGTACCCGATACCCGTTTCAAGTTATTGTTTTCTATTTTTTTCACACAAAACCTATTTATATTTTGTATTTTCGTATTCTATTCAATTATAAAATTTATTTTATTATAAAATTTGTTAAATAATAGTCATTGGTTTCTTTTTTTTTAATTAAAAAAAATTAAAAAAAGTAAAAATTGTTATATAATAGTAAATTAAACTATAAAATTATAGAATTTATACGGAACCGGGTACCCGCGGGTACCCATTGGGTGGATCCGAAAAATTTCGAATCCAAAATGGGTAGATCCGAAATGGATTCGAAATTTATTGCATCCACAAATTGAGGTCCCGGAATCGCAAAAAACGGTTCCGGTACCAGTTCGGTACCGGGTTTTTAGGTACCAATTGACACCCCTACATTGAACCATTTCTAGTGGGATATTTTATGGATTACTATGTTTGAAATTTTATGAAAATGTTCATCTCTTAAGATATATGTATGCATGATAAGTTTTTATTATTGGATTGCATCATATGTTATAAATTGTATATCATATTTATTAATCACGATGTTAAGATTTTAAGCATATAATAATTCTTAATTTAGGTATCCAAGAAAGCTAAGTTTTGGACTAATTTTTGAGTTGGCTTATCCACAACCAATGGAATAATTATTAGACTTATTTTACACAAATAGATCTGTTTTTAGGTTCGTTTTACTAACAACAATGAACTGATTTTTTTTGTATTTTTGATATTAAATTGTAAATTCCCATTTTTACAGCATAGTCACTACTATATCGACCATAACGTCTCCGTTATAGACCCAAATTGAGTAATTCTAACTCTCATATATTTTTAACATATATATGTATCTCCTATAAAAATTTTATAATTTTTGGAGCTCATTTACTATATGTTTTTAATTCTAAAAATTACCTCTGAGTTTGACAAAATCAATTTTACTGAGAAAGTCCTAAAGATTGATATTTTTCTTCTAGATTGATTTACTTTATGGTTTAATTCCATGAATAAGAATCATACATTTATTTGTTATCTTTCTAATGTTTTTGGAATTACTAAAATCTGATTCGTAAATAATCCACAGCGATTGTTTTCGTTAAACTGCGCATTTCTAAAATCTGGATTCTCGGTTTTACTGCACAGCTAGTACAAAAATTGGTATAACTTCCTTTGTATAATTCTGAATTGAGTGATTTCAATTCCTATACTTTCATGACACATATATCTACCTTTAATATAAATTTGAGTACTTTTAAAGTTTGTTTATTTAGTTTATTAGACCTCTTAGATTGACCTTATGTACAACTCTTATTCTTAAGTAATACGCCTAAAAATCGTCTTTTGGTTCTCCTCTTGTTATTTAACTCCTCAACCTGTTTCTGTATGTTAAGGGTAAACTCTTTGTGGCCAATATTCACTAACACAAGGGTGTAATCTTGTAAATTTAATGAACCTTTTTATGCTTAACAGTTTTTTTTGAATTTAAGTTGGATTTTGAATTCCATTTATGCTTGTTGCTCACAAAACTGTTTTGAAGTTTAAACGACGAATTTTAGAATTTCAAGGATAGATTTGGTATCAAATTTTCATATTCTCATCATGATGGTTTATTTCGAGGTTTAAATGAATTATTACGTTATTGCATTAACCCAACTTCTTGGTGACATGATGTATTATGGTTACTCGAGTATTGTTGGTTTTGAACTCGATTTTGAAATAAGATCCAAAGAATATGAAAGGTTTTGGTTAACATATTCATGATATATTAATATGGGATCTGAATTTCATAAGAGCGAAGGCTCGACGAAACACCCTTATTGACCGAGACAATGATTTCCCTTGGAGTTTAATACTCCACCATCGATGGTTGTGGTTCCCACATGATTTTTATTTTTAGGCAGCATAAAAATTCAGTTCTTCCTCCTTAAAAAAAATTTAATTCAGTTCTTGATTAATCCTCTAACGCTCTCAGGTATTATTCGTAAGACAAGAACCGTAATGGAATGCCTCCACCGCTTCTGCAGGGAATGCATTGACAAATCAATGCGACTGGGGTATGTTATGTAACTGTGCCGGTTTTGTCTCTATTGCTTCTGTTAGTTATTTCTTGACTTGAACAAATATTACAAACGACTTTGGTAAGAAAAACCCAGAGAGACAAAACCTTGATAAAAGAAAAAGAGTACATCGCGATAATGTCCAGTCAGACAAAAGTTGGCACTGGAATACTCCCCTGATTGAGCAATGCTTCATATCTGTCTGCTTGATGGTACATACGTCGCATGCCAATACCATAGACTAGTTTTTAAATATCGTCGTTAGCAGAGTCTTGGTGAATAGATTAACAAAATTCTCACAGGATTGTATCTGCTGGATATCAATCTTATTGTTCTTCTGGAGATGGTGAAAATAAAATAACTTCGACGAAATATGCTTGGTTCTATCACCTTTGATGTTGCCTTCTCTAACTTGTGATATGCAAGCAGTATTGTCCTAAAAAATGATTATTGGAACATCAATGATAGAGGGTAGAGCGCAAGAGCTTCTGATATGTCCAATCAGTGATCTGAGCCATACACATTCCCTGCTGGATTCATGCAATGCAATAATTTCCGAATGATTCAAAGAGGTGGCTGAAAAACTTTGCTTGTTGGATCACCAAGAGAATGATATACCTCCACTTATGAAAATATAACCAGATTGGGAGATAGCTTTGTGAGGATCGGAGAGATATCCGACATCAGTGTATCCCATTATCCGAGAGACATTGGATGTATCCCCTATAAAGAACTGTTTAAACCAAAACGAACTAAGAACATCTTATACCATATAATTTATAAGAGTTTATTATGTATGTATTTATGCGGCATGCACATGAGACAGTCATCAATGTCGATTGACATTTATTAGGTCACACTCTGGTTTGACCAAATCCTCAACCTATTAAGGCCACATAACAAATGAGCACAATGTCAACTGTGCAATGCACAGTCATCAATATATATTGCCCATTTATTAGGTCACCTTGGTTTGACCAAATCTCATTGAGGATCCTATTAAGGTCACATAACAAATTTGCACAATGCCAATTGTGTAATTAAGGACCTCCATTTGGACAGGATCCTAACCATCCAATCCAGGAGCTGAGTTTTTATTACCAGATTCTTGGTCTTCCCAATGGTGTGAGGAGCTCTGGATAGTCCAATGCACACGACATTAAATATTCTATTCTGCCAGAATAAAGAATTGTTTCCACATGCATCTACATCTTAAATACTCAGTCCTGCAAAGCCTGTGCTGCCTCAGTAAGGATCAAAATCAGAATGGGTGATGTGGTTTCCGAAAGACCAAGGATCAAAATCGAAAAGTTTGTATAAGATCATATTTTTCATGATTATACGCCTCGTGGTTATTCGAAGCATTTCTTTAGTTGAGAATTTTTATTAACTACTTATTTGGTGTTTTATCGCTTAGTGTTTAGCCGCTGCTCACTAGGGGTGGGGAGATGAACCTATTGAGTGTTCTCACTGTTGTTGATAATCCTGTAGATTTCTTAAGTGATGGAGATGTGCCGAATACATAGGAATAAGATGATTAAAAGGAGTGATGATTTAAAGCTTTGTACCTCATGTTATGTTTAGATTTTTGAAACTGTGGAACTTATATTTTCTATGTTTTATTTTATCCTACTAGCTTGAAATATTGGTGATGAACTATTTCACCATTTGATAACTATCATCGGGTGTGTTTATCTTAAGTTTTCTAATAATTATATGAATTAAGTGTGCTTATTTTATATATATTTATTGTGATGACTAAACTAGTTTATTTTTTGACTTAACACCGTGATTTCTGGGTTTTTAAAGAAGATGGTCCGTGATCCAGAATTTGGGGTATTACAGAATGGGTATCGATACTCATTCAAAATGTGACTTCAGATCACCTTAGTAAGTGGTATCGATACTGGCGTGATCTGAACACTACCAGTCAGTCCTTACCAGTAGGTATCGATACTGACTTAGTCAGTATCGATACTGACCTCAACTGTTGGCTTCCATTTGGCTGGTATCGACACTACAGTGACACCATCTCATTTTTTGAAAAGATTAAGGCTCCAATAGCTCCTAGCGACGATGCGCACATTTGTCTGTTCGGTCACCTAGTTTAGGTCTCTTTGGGTCAGTTTTTCTTACATACGCAAGACATCCCCACACTTTGAGACGTCTCAAGTTTGGCTTTCGATTAAACCATAACTCATAAGAAGTAACATTAGATTTCTTTTTACGAATTCTATTTAGAATGTAACATGCAGATAATATAGCTTCTCCTAATAAATTCAATGGTTGGTCCGAACTTAATAACATAGCATTACACATATTAACCAAAGTTCTATTCTTGCGTTCAGTGATTCTAATCTGTTGAGGTGTATAGGGTGTTGTGAACTGATGGATAATACTATTATTTTCACAGAACTTAGTGATTTCAGTAGAATCATATTATCCTCCCCTATCTGATCTTACTGCTTTGATCTTCTTGTTATGTTGATTTTCAACTTCTGCTTTGAAGATTAAGAACTTTCCAAAAACCTCATCTTTCGATTTTATAAGATGTACATAAGCATATCTTGAAAAATTGTTGATGAATGTAACAAACTATTTGTTACCTCCACGACTTAAAGTTTCTTTTAGGTTACATACATCTGTATGTATAAGATCAAGAAGTTCAGAAGATCTCTCAACAGTTTTAAATGATGGTCTATGAATTTTAGATTGTGCACATGCTATACACTTGTTAATATTATCGGAAACACATTTAGGAATTAATCCTAAGTTAGACATGTTGTAACGCCCCAATTCGAAACTCAGAATCTCTAAGAAATTGAGTCGCATCTCGAGGCGTTAGGCTTACTATACGAGGTGACTAATTAGTACTAAACAAACCTAAACAAAGGTTTACAAACCTAATCAGAGTTAAACTAATACAGCTATCCATATCACTAATCACCTCAAAATATGACTAGGGCGAACGAAAAATTCGCCAGAGTCTCCCTTGTAATTTCAGGGTTCTCAACCTGTCAAAACCTGTAAAAGAGATGATTTACTCACAACTAATATTTCTAAATCATTCCAATCATCCACGATAGTCATATCATCTCATCGAGACTAGTCTACCTTACTTCATCAAAATAATAATACCTAGTCATCCACTAGGCTGGATTCAAACCACAATTCTAAAACGATGCCTCGCATAATAATATACATAGATAACCTGAGTTAAGTGATATAATATACATAAGTGTGTTTGTCTTATATACATATCTTAAGAAAATATATACAAAACAAGTAAGATAACAAGCACCTCAAAAAGGCTAAATACAACACCTCAAGTGTAAGAAAGCTATCGCTGACGAACTCTCTATATCGATCTCCTCAAAAGGTATAGATATAGTCTGACCAATCCTCTCCTATATCCTCGTTTCCCTCTGCAACAATATCTCCTGGATCTGAGCAAAAAGCTCAGTAAGAAACTTATAATACTAACAGATAGTCACTAACATGAATTTAAGACAATGCAGGTTTTAAAAGAAAATCGAGAAATCATAAACAGAAATGTAAAAGTAGTTGGTACTTGTTCTACAACATAAACCGATAACCATTCACTTACCCATACAAGTAGATATAAACTAACAACAACATCTCACATCATAATATTGCGTAGTGTAATCATCTTAGAGTGAAGAGGGTATGACTAGATGTTTCAGCTCCTAGTCGGTGAGCAAAATCGTGTTCCAACTTAACCGATGTGGAACCCCATCGTTAATTCCTGATTTCCGACCGAGCGACTGATTTATCGGTTTTTGTGAGAAGCACGCTGGCTCATGATTTGGGTTCAGGTGGACCCTTGACCATAATTTGCCGATGTAGCCGTTGTCGCGGTGGTCAGCCGTTTGACTTGTGCAGACATCTTAATGATCATTAAAATAATCCAGGAGTTGTCACGCTCCTCAAGTCTTCGCCTAATCTAGGCAGCATATAACCTCGACATTTCTAGAATCATACACGTACCTATCCAAACAAGGCTTTCCAAAAAGAGAAATAGAATAACCTAGATTTCAATAGTTTTCCTATATCATGAGAGTCCCATTCCTGTCATGAGACAGGAAAACATAATGAAAATACGGAACAAATCATTGTTTTTAGGAAAACTTCAATGATTTGCTCGTGTAGGCATTACAAATCCATTTTCGGATTACCTAAAAATATATATTATAATAGTATAAGTTTTAGTAGTAGAAAATACCTTTTTCCTACAAAAACTAACAACCATGTACATGTTGTGATCTCCCAACTAATATTATTCCGGGGAAAGCCGGTAATATAATCCGGGGAAAGCCGGGTAATCGGGGGAAAGCCCGTAATATAATCCGGGGAAAGCCGGTAATAATCCTAGCCGGGGGAAAGCCCAGCATAACATATATAGTATATATTCCGGGGGAAAGCCCGTACCTAGGGAATCACCAACACATACCCAACAACTGGGAACCTCCATCCCACACATCATCTTAAAACAACTACTTCTCCCAACATATGGAAGGAAGTAAAATATATATCTATATATTATAAGAACCCCAAAATCCGTTTGGTTTTGGAAATATGCCCATCCCTAAAGCTCGATAACGATTAAATCTCAATTCTTTTGAAATTATAGTTTATTTAACTATAAGTAAAAAAAGAATCATCCATATATTTATATATGTATATAACTCATTCATATATATATAATTATTAGAATCTAGTTATTTTAAAAATAACTATTATTGTTTTACATTACTATGTAGAACTATACTTTGGGAGAATCATTTTCACGTCAATAAGACATCACAAATAAATCATGCATGCTTTACAAAATAATTAAATTTGATTTATAAATCTAAACTCTGTCAAAAGCATTGAAAGTACTTTAATGGCTATTAGAAAGTATTTATAAGTTCCTACCTCAAATCCCGCAAGGCTCTCTTTACCGCACTAATTTTCTCTAATTAGTGTACTGGTATTAGTATACACTCCCAACTATAAATAACACATTTAATTCGCTTTCAATACTCAATTCAATTCATACTAATTCCATATAGAATAGTCTAGGGATCTAAATTCTAACCTAAACAGTCACTACAATGGTCCAAGTCCTTATCAAATTAAATAAGGGCTTAGGACTACAATCCAGTTTGCTCTAAATATCTTTCTCAATTAATATAGACCTCCGAATCTATAATCTAACCCAAAATAATAAATTTGGGTCAAAATCAACCTTTCCAATTATCAATTTCATCAATTAAAGGTTTCAAAAGGTCTAATCAAACCTTAAACTATTAACAAAATCAACCCTAAAATTGAAAACTAAGATTAACAACATGAAATATCTAATTAAAATTAATTGAAAAGCTAGGGTTTCAAATTATACCTCAATCCACAAATTACGTGGTCCCTACGATCTCAATCAAACCATCCTCAACATCATCATGTTCTTCTTCCTCTTTCTCTCTCTCTCTCTCCTTCTCTCCTTCTCTCTTTCTCCTTCTCTTTCTCTCCTTCCCTTTCTCTCTCCGTATCTCTCTCTGAAGTGAAAGAGAGATTTCTCTCTCTCTCTTATACTTAAACAGGGCGGTGGAATGAAGGCTTAAAAAAAGTAAAATTAAATAATAATAATAATAATAATAATAATAAGGTTATTTACTTAGATTATACTATGGTATAAGTACATACAACGAATTATGTGTATATAATAAAAAGATTTATAAAATTACTCTTTAATACATCACCCAATACACATATATAATATATATACACAATTTGATAAAGTTTAATGGTCAAAATCAAAGTCAAAATCGCGGGTACCTTCGGTACCAATCCAAATNTAAAAAAAATTTAATTCAGTTCTTGATTAATCCTCTAACGCTCTCAGGTATTATTCGTAAGACAAGAACCGTAATGGAATGCCTCCACCGCTTCTGCAGGGAATGCATTGACAAATCAATGCGACTGGGGTATGTTATGTAACTGTGCCGGTTTTGTCTCTATTGCTTCTGTTAGTTATTTCTTGACTTGAACAAATATTACAAACGACTTTGGTAAGAAAAACCCAGAGAGACAAAACCTTGATAAAAGAAAAAGAGTACATCGCGATAATGTCCAGTCAGACAAAAGTTGGCACTGGAATACTCCCCTGATTGAGCAATGCTTCATATCTGTCTGCTTGATGGTACATACGTCGCATGCCAATACCATAGACTAGTTTTTAAATATCGTCGTTAGCAGAGTCTTGGTGAATAGATTAACAAAATTCTCACAGGATTGTATCTGCTGGATATCAATCTTATTGTTCTTCTGGAGATGGTGAAAATAAAATAACTTCGGCGAAATATGCTTGGTTCTATCACCTTTGATGTTGCCTTCTCTAACTTGTGATATGCAAGCAGTATTGTCCTAAAAAATGATTATTGGAACATCAATGATAGAGGGTAGAGCGCAAGAGCTTCTGATATGTCCAATCAGTGATCTGAGCCATACACATTCCCTGCTGGATTCATGCAATGCAATAATTTCCGAATGATTCAAAGAGGTGGCTGAAAAACTTTGCTTGTTGGATCACCAAGAGAATGATATACCTCCACTTATGAAAATATAACCAGATTGGGAGATAGCTTTGTGAGGATCGGAGAGATATCCGACATCAGTGTATCCCATTATCCGAGAGACATTGGATGTATCCCCTATAAAGAACTGTTTAAACCAAAACGAACTAAGAACATCTTATACCATATAATTTATAAGAGTTTATTATGTATGTATTTATGCGGCATGCACATGAGACAGTCATCAATGTCGATTGACATTTATTAGGTCACACTCTGGTTTGACCAAATCCTCAACCTATTAAGGCCACATAACAAATGAGCACAATGTCAACTGTGCAATGCACAGTCATCAATATATATTGCCCATTTATTAGGTCACCTTGGTTTGACCAAATCTCATTGAGGATCCTATTAAGGTCACATAACAAATTTGCACAATGCCAATTGTGTAATTAAGGACCTCCATTTGGACAGGATCCTAACCATCCAATCCAGGAGCTGAGTTTTTATTACCAGATTCTTGGTCTTCCCAATGGTGTGAGGAGCTCTGGATAGTCCAATGCACACGACATTAAATATTCTATTCTGCCAGAATAAAGAATTGTTTCCACATGCATCTACATCTTAAATACTCAGTCCTGCAAAGCCTGTGCTGCCTCAGTAAGGATCAAAATCAGAATGGGTGATGTGGTTTCCGAAAGACCAAGGATCAAAATCGAAAAGTTTGTATAAGATCATATTTTTCATGATTATACGCCTCGTGGTTATTCGAAGCATTTCTTTAGTTGAGAATTTTTATTAACTACTTATTTGGTGTTTTATCGCTTAGTGTTTAGCCGCTGCTCACTAGGGGTGGGGAGATGAACCTATTGAGTGTTCT